>JBBUKS010000008.1:11076694-11092553 GCA_038050645.1 Hedychium gardnerianum | reverse complement strand
CTAAAAATAGATTTAATAATCAAATAATTTAAAATTTACAAACTTAATAATATAAATACGTTTCACATTATAAAGTCGAATAATTTAAAGTTTTAAGGTTCGACCTTAAATTATATTTAATATTATTATTATATTTGTGATTCTGTCAATAAAGTGAATATTTATTTGTGATTTAATTTTTATAAAAATAGAGTTGTCTGTTAAAAGTTTTCCACCTAAAAATAAATCTAATAATCAAATAATTTAAAGTTTATAAACTTAATAATATAGACATATTTAGCATTATAAAGTCAAATAATTCAAAGTTTCAATTGACCTTAAATTATATTTAATGCTATGATTCTGTCAACAAAATGAATATTTATTTATAATTTAGTTTCTATAAATAGATCTAATAATATGGAAATATGTTTATCAATTCCATCACATGATTTAATACCAATGAGGGCGGGGATTGTGTGTTATATATAATATTGCATTCTTTTTTTTTAAAAAAAATAATATATATTATATTAAAATGATTATTACTTTAGGCAAAAGAAAAAATGACTCCTCCATTTAATATCATCCAAGAGGTTAACTTTTGACAATGTAGTGGACTCTAAAACTTTGATTCGTTATTATGATCTATCTGTAATGGAGATAATGGAGATTTTATCTTGGAATGCATCTTTTATGATAAAGAGGTATGCTAATTATTATTTTTACATATTTATCTGATTTTTTAAATATTTTTATGAATATTTATTCTGTTTGGCAAACACATATATGGAATAATAAAACATTCGATAATGAAGAGAGTGAAATCCATTCTTAAAGAAGGTTATGTATTTATTATAAAAAATATCATTGTTGTAGAGAATCGAATGAAGAATAAGACAACAACAAACAAATAAAAGATTAATTTATCACAAAACTCATGTATACGAAGTTTTTGATCATATGTTTTTATCTATGATGTATGAATTCAAGTCCTTTAGCGAATTGAAAAACACAAACGTTGATGAGACCATACTTTTTGGTATGAATTAATTGTGTTTCGTGATTAATTGATCTAACATTTTTTCTTATAGCTTATATTTTTTTTTGAGATGTCATTGATAAAATGATTATACGAGACTCACCACAAAATAGAGAATTTGATGGTCATCTTACAAAATTTCTTGATTTTATTTTAGAAGATTCAGAGTAAGTATATTTAACTTTATTTTTTATTTTTTGATTTTTGTATTTTAATAATATGATATTTTACTATTGTAAGGAATAACAGGCTATCATGTATTTTGTGAGGAGATTTTATCAATGACATCATAACATACTTGAAAAAGTAAATGAAGAACTGATCGTTGTTCAAATTTATCGAGCAAAACGTTTTATGAGTGTGTCGAACAAAATATTTTAAGAAAGTTTTTTAAAATTTATATTTTTTTAATTATATGATCTACTTAATTTATTTATATTTTAATAATTATTTAAATATTCATACTTATTAATTTTAATAATTAATTATATAAAATAAGATTCATGTATCGCATGAGTATTTCATGAGTGAAATAGTAGTATACGGCATAACATCCATCATCTTGGGATACAAATCCTATGCGAATATCTCATTTCATGATAATCCTAATGCGCAAATAATTGTAATTAAATTCTTGTTTTTTCATTTTATTTTAGATTTTGTATGAAAATCAATAATAAAAAGAAGCACCAGTGGAAAGGAAAAGAATCCAAGCGGACCAACGCCAACCCTAGTCCGGCCCAGGTCGCTGCCGTCTCTTTAGTCTTTACCTCTCCCTCCATTTTTCGATTCCCCCAATCGGCTTCGCCACCTCCTCGCCTCCCGACTACACCGCGACGGCGACACCGCGGCGGCGACGTCAAGCTTTGGAAGGAGCTTATTTACCCGCGCGTTGCCTCACCTCTCTATCCACTCGGAAGCAGCACCCTGGACCAGTGGTCACGGCTTCTTTACCGGCAAGTTATTCCTTTATTTCTACACTTCTCTCTGTCTTACTCCGGCTGTTGCTTCAGTTTTCATCTCGTAGTTTAAGATGCTACCACCCTTGAGTAATAAGTGCATAAGTGCGGATTTATTTTGTTACTTCCTGTTGATAAATTTATGTCCCAATATTCTGCAAAAATATGTTTTTTTCCTTTTTGTAATTTACTAAGATTAATTTTGTTATGCAGCTCTACGTTGGCTTGGTTATATTGTGACAGAGGAATATCGTCAAACACTTAATTATCAACATAGATGGAAGAAAGTTCAGTTCCTGGCAAGCGGAAGCTATTAGTGCAAGAATCTGATAACAATTCTGCATCTGCCAATGAGACAACGACCTCTGAACCCATTCCAAAGCGAAGGAGCCTTGCTCGTACCTGTATTCATGAAGTTGCAGTGCCAAAAGGTTATACTTCTCCAACGGATGAATCCACTTATGGAACTCTTTCAGACCCTGTGTACAATGGCAATATGGCAAAGACCTATCCATTTGAATTAGATCCTTTCCAAAGAGTTTCAGTTGCTTGCCTGGAGAGGAAGGAATCCGTGTTAGTCTCAGCACACACATCTGCAGGTAAGACGGCTGTGGCTGAGTATGCCATTGCAATGTCATTCAGAGACAAACAAAGGGTCATATACACCTCACCGCTAAAGGCTCTGAGCAACCAGAAGTACAGAGAGCTCAGCCAGGAGTTTTCTGATGTTGGGCTAATGACTGGTGATGTTACAATTGCACCAAATGCAAGTTGCTTGGTCATGACAACAGAAATTTTGAGGGGTATGTTGTTCAGGGGCTCTGAGGTGATAAAGGAAGTAGCGTGGGTTATCTTTGATGAAATTCACTATATGAAAGATCGTGAGAGGGGAGTTGTATGGGAAGAGAGCATAATATTCCTGCCACCAGCCATTAAGATGGTTTTTCTTTCAGCGACAATGTCTAATGCCACAGAGTTTGCAGAGTGGATATGCAACTTACATAAGCAGCCATGTCATGTTGTGTACACTGACTACAGACCCACTCCATTGCAACATTACATGTTTCCGTTGGGTGGCTCAGGTCTTTATCTCGTTGTTGATGAGAATGAGCAATTTAAAGATGATAATTTCATGAAGTTGCAGGAGACATTCACCAAAACAAGAAAACAGTCAGGTGGAAATAAGGGTGGAATGAAGGTGAGTGGTAGAATTGCAAAAGGTGGAACTGCGTCTGGTGTTTCTGATATATACAAGATTGTGAAGGTATGCGTTTTGTAGCGTGGAGAGTTTATTGACATGCATATTTTCTTGAAGCTATTCTTATCTTAAATATTTCTAATTCTATTGCATAGTGAAATGCTGATTCATTTATTTGGTTAAATCGAATAATTGAATATCAACACAATGGTGTTGTATAATTATAGTCTTTAAATTGGTCAATATAGGATTGTAATTGAGGAGCTTATCCAAGGTCTTTGCTGAATAGAAATAAATAATGTGTAGTTGCTTAAATGTTAAAATCATGGCTCAAACTACCATTCCATGCTTGTCGATGCTACCAAAATATTTTGTTTCACAGGTCTCCCTAAACGAATAATGTGGCAAAACATAATACCCGAGCCAAGACTTAGATAACACAATTTGTCCTTTGTTCAATGTTGAGATAGGACCTAGGTAACACTCATCTTCTTATTTTTTGTTTTATATTGAGATATAGAGGAATATTCATTTTGCATTGTGATACAAAGTATAGAGGAATACACATTCTGCATCCTGATGCGAAGGATGAGTGATTTGCATTGAGTCACCCTAGCCTCGTTTTCTTCTTTCTTTCATTGAACATTGAGATACAGATTAAGCTCTTCCTCTCTGCTCTATTTCGAGACATCCCACCTATGTCTTTTATTCCTGCTTGCTGCATCGAGACACCCCAACCTTTTCTTCTTCTTCGCGTAGTATGTCTCTCACAAGATCATGGCCGTGAGGGTTTATTGTCATTGCTCAAATAACAACTAGCAAGAGCTCCATCATAGGTTGAAGCAAGAGTTCCATCATTCCATAAGCTTGATTTTAATTTAGGAAGATTTTGAGTCAATTATTCATATGTTGCTCAATGCTATTCCTAAATCATTTGAGTTTCACCTGATCTTGCATATTACCAGCCAATTCTTAATCATGAATTTCATCTATCTTTCAAAAATTAAATAATTTGGATCATCCATGGACATTTCTGATCTAACTGACCTATTCAGTTCTATGTCAAAAGAGTTTTCAAACTATAAAGTACAGTCATGGCATTTTCTGTACATTTTGGGTAATTATTTAATTTGATATGGGTAATTGGTAAATTTGATACAAGTTAAGTGATTTAGATCAGAATTGCAAATGCTAATACTGTATTTCCTGAGTAATAAATTCTTTATCAAGAAAGGAAATTGGTTGAAATTTAGTAGGATTGAAAATGGAAATAGAGAGGTTGGTCCTCAAATTGAAATAAGTTGAACTGTAACTTGAAATTAATTGCTAGCCCCTTCTGACGTACCAATTTCCCCTTGACAAGACTTACACTTGCTACAACTTTCCCCTCTTGACGTAGGCCCTCAAATTATCAAGTCTGTATGCTTCTTCACTGGATCCTAACTTGTTTCTTGTCCTTTAGTTTAACCTCCCTTTTTGGACCCACAAACTTGTGTAAATGCCCCCTTCCTGATCAACTTATCATTTGGCACTTTTAAGTGAATAAACTCATTTGGGCATTTATCAAACTCCCTTAGGACAACTTAGGGAAACCTTTAAGGTAATTATCAAGGCAGTTAGATTGGAACTGTCTACCTGCCTAGACGACTTGAGAAACCTCTGCAAAATTTTTGAAAATGATTCACCTCCTTTCTTCAATATCATTGGACTACTTGCACTTTGGGCTATTTTGCTACTACAAGCAAAATAAGCCTCAAAGCTAGCAATGCTATCGGAAAAACATGGCACATCAGGTCATCTAAAATCCCATATAAGGATTGGTTTAGATTGGTTTCTCTAATATCTTTAAGGTGAAGGATATCCTAACTGTTGATGCCTTAATTCAAATGGCTAATGGCTTCATGTATTCTCTTTTTCACATTTCTTCCCTACTTTCCAACCTCAGTACACTGTTCTTCCTCTTCTTTAGGTGCTGCTCAAATTCCTCCTTTCCATGAGTTTCATACTTTACCTTTAACTCTTCTAAGACATCAACATTCTCGTTGGGTCTCTTCTCTTCCTCCTCGATCAGTTCAAGAAACATCTTTTGACTAGCTCAACCCCTTCCTGCCTGGCTGGAGCCTTTAACATTTTATTCACTCCCAAATCAAGCGGATTCCAGATGGTCCTCTTCTCTTCCTCTTGCATTTATGGCTAGCATCATGCTTAACACCCTCCTACAGATGGAGCCAATCTGATCTGATCAAAACTAACAATTACTGCAGTTTGTTCGCCGTTGAAGCTAGCTTTGACCTCAATTGGAAGTTGACTAGAAAAGGTCAAGTATGGCAGAGCTCAATCAAACTGGATAGTGCATTAGGTTTAATTCAGTTGAACTGTCCAGGGCTTGATTGAATCAGGTTGAGTTCAGTTGAAGCATAAGAAACTTGTGATGAATGTGGGGTAACTTGGTTGAGGTGGAGATAGGTTGTAAAATATAAAGCAATTTTAGTTGATCAAGGCTAAGATTAAGAGAATTAAGAAGGTTAGTGCAAAGGGAGAATTTTTGATCCAAGGTGGTGAGTAGTGATTCTTCAGAGTTCTTTAGATCATTGTTGTAAAATTTGATTCCAATGCTCCCATATGTAAAGTCATCTTACATGTGGCTCTTGGCCTCCTTTATATTTCTTGCCAAATAGCCACCACATGGTCTAGGGTGCTATCTCCATAATTGTTTCTTTATTCACCTGGTTGACCGCATATGTGTCAACTTTCTGTGGGCTAATCCTCTACCATTTAGATTAGTAATCGTTCCCATTGTTGATTTTCCATGCTATGCTATCCATCTAATGAACCTTATGATTGGCTTTTTATCTATATCACTTGATATAGGGCGATATGGAGTTCTATAGGTGAAGCTTGATATATTTTATATATGATACATATATAATACAAAAATAAAAGACTTCATAATTTTAATGTCCGTAAAGCATAACTTATAAGAAATCCAGAAAGATATTAATAACAACAACCACCAAACCTTAACCCACTAGGTGGGATCGGTATATGGATCTTGCTACGCCATTGGACTCTATCTCTTACTATATCATCATTATATTTAAATAAATTTTATCTTGTTTTATTATTGCTAATCAAATCTTTTTTGGACTTCCTGTTTGATGTGCACATTTGTTATAGTTTCACATTGCCTAACTCAAATATTTATTGGTGTCTAAGTACATGTCAGTACCATCTTAAACGTGTCTTTCATAGTTTTCCCTCAATAGATGCAACTTTCTCTCTAATATTTTCATTTCTTATACTGTCCATCCTTGTATGTCCGCATATCCATCTTAACATCCTCGTATATGCAACTCCCATCTTCTCGAGTCATAGCTCAACATTCAGTTTCATATAACATTCTACAAATCTAATGGCTGTTTTGTAAAACTTTCCTTTAAGTCTTAAAGGTACTTTACGATCACAAAGAACACCTGACGGTTTCCTCCATTTCAACCGCTTGTATTCTCTGTAAGACATCTCTCTCAATTCCTCTATCTTTTTGCAAAAATGATCCTAAATATTTAAAAGTCACAACTCGTCATCTCCTATAATATTACTAAACTTAAATTTCACATATTCTATCTTTACTCTACTAAGCATAAAATCTTTCACTTCTAGCGTTTCCTGCAAAAATTCGAGTTTATCATTTACCACGTATCTCATCTACCAAAACAATATCATCTGTAAACAACATGCACCGTGATACCGTAACTTGGATGTGTCTAGTGAGTTCGTCCATGATTAATGTAAAAAGATAGGGATGCTTGAAAATCCAGAAAGATATTCTTTTTTTTAACTAATTACATATAAATTTCATACTATTGTATTATATAAAATTTATTATGCATAATCTCATATTTCTAAAATTAATACTAACTCCTTGGAAGCTATAATATCACAATGGAAATTCTCAAATATTTTTTAAGGCAAATTCTCATGAGGATGAACTTATTGATGGCATTTACAAATTGAATAAATCTTGTGGTATCTGTAATTTGTAATCTATATGCCACTTCAGCATGATTAGTTTTGAAAGTTTTGAGGTTTAGAGGCTTTTTCATTGGAAATTGAATGGGTTTGAGAAATATCATGTGTTGTTAAAAGATTGTGAAAATTTAAATGAGAAATGCAGAAAGTTCAATGTACCAATTAATGAGGGTTAACATTTTGTATGATACCTATAGGAGCATATACAATGTAACTTCATGGAAAAGGTTGGTCGACACATTTTGATTTGTTACAACTACTCATATCTTGTTTTGAAATGAGTTAGCACCATTGAGTGACACTGCTACTGAAATTGAGAACCTTGTGTAGGTGGGAGTTAGTCTTGGAGATGTGGAGTTTCTGTATCTATTTTTCCAAGAGTCAAGGTAGTTGGTTCAAGGAGAAAATTAATTGTAACATATATGTAATTTCAATGGGAAATGAGAAGACAATCAAACTTATAGTTCAAACGTCCTTTCACTTTATCCATTTAGAAAACCAGCATTTTCTCTTCAGAATGAGTTGCAGAGCGGTGGGTTATATTTTAATGAGCTCCCATTTTCTCCTTCCCTCCTGGTTTATCAACGGCTTTTTTATTTTTATTTTTTCTTTTAATTGTAAAACCTCTTTTAACTCCGGATATTCATAGGTAAATAATTGAGATAGTGGTTAACATATAGACATTGAACAATGGATTAGAAATACAAATTTTGTTATGGTCCAAGATCCAAAAACTAGCATTCTGTTATATTATATTATATTATATAGACGAGGACATTTTCTTTGGGAGATATGTGCATTTAGTCATTAACACTTCCATCAATGCTTTGAATTTTGAAATTTATGATGCCAGATGTCACAAAATGAAATTATTTTGAGGTGTTAAAAAATATTGAAGAAAACAACATTAGATCAACTAAATCTTATCAAGAAGTGGTTGTCACTAGTTGCTAGTTCACGACTATATGAAAAATAAGACCCTAGGGCAAATAGATGATAGGGATGTGAGTGCATTATGATAAAAAATATTACAGGTCTTTGCAGAAGTGGCTTCACTGTGCTCATTATTCCTCTGCATCTATATCAATAGGTAATTTACAATGAGGATGAGGAATTATAGATTTTGAAGTTTGCCAACATGATATTACGATGTCTTTGTTGGTATGCTTAGTATTTTGTGGCTTGACAGGGGCAATGGTCTTTTATCTATATTTCCCTCGGTGCTTGATTTCATAATGCTGTCACTTGCAGATGATAATGGAAAGAAAGTTCCAACCAGTTATTGTTTTCAGTTTCAGTAGAAGGGAATGTGAACACAATGCTATGTCCATGTCTAAACTAGATTTCAACAGCGAAGAAGAAAAAGATGCCGTTGAACAAGTTTTTCGTAATGCAATCCTTTGCTTGAGTGACGAAGATAGGTCCTTGCCTGCAATAGAATTAATGCTGCCACTTCTGAAGCGTGGTATAGCAATGCATCATTCTGGACTTCTTCCGATAATCAAGGAATTGGTGGAGCTTCTTTTCCAAGAAGGACTTGTTAAAGCTCTTTTTGCTACTGAAACAGTATGCTATACTTTTCTCAATATCTTTCATGACACTAATTTCTTTATCTCCCTTGATAAAAATGCTGGAGTGAAAGCCTTTATGTAAAAAGTGGCTACCATATACTTGATTGGGAAGAATATCTCTTGGTACAGAAATTACATCTGCCATGCAGTTGTAATTTCAAATAAAAGCATACTTCTTTTATTCTTTACTTTGTTCAAGTGGATGCATCATTTATTCATAAATTCTGCTTATTGGGCTTTACAGTTTGCTATGGGATTAAATATGCCGGCCAAAACAGTTGTCTTTACATCTGTTAAGAAATGGGACGGTGATACCAATCGTTACATTGGATCAGGTGAATATATACAGGTAAAAGGTTTTCATGTGCTAGTCCTCGTGGAATAGAAGGGTTATCATGCAAAAGTGATTTTAAAATAAAAAGGGAAGTTAAAATACGCTCAATATCATACAAATGCTTAGCTAAACCTAATGGTCCTTCCTTTCCTCCTATATTAAAAATGTTTCTTTTTTTCTCTTGGGTTTTAATTTTTCTTGGTTAGATGAGTGGAAGAGCTGGACGTCGTGGCAAAGATGAGCGTGGTATTTGTGTGATAATGATTGATGAAGAGGTAAACATTCTTTAAGCAACTTATTAGATAAAATCATCAGCATCACGGCTTCATGTATGTTATCGCTCCTTTGAACTTTATGTAACTTTATTGTGTAACATCTTTCATGTTTCAAGTATATTGACATCCCTTCTGGGACAACTTTCCCCAACTTTCCTCTAGGTTTCATAATATTAGGATTTAAAAAAATCTAATAACAACAGAAGATTGCCTCTCATCTGTTTGGGTCTGCTACTCGAATCTTACTTCTTTTTGGAACTCTAAGGATATATCAGTCACGATACCTAGTTCATCGAATCATGAATATACTAGCCATACATCTACTAATGATAAAATTCAATTCTAAGCGAATTTGACAAAATTTCTACTTTAATCAATCATAATTAAAGCTCCCTGTATCTGGTATAACAGATCCTTGCTCAAAGGAGGGTTCACATGGCCTCTTTAATCTTTTTGATCCTGAAATGAAGGCAAGCCTACTTTATTTGTGCAGCATGTTCTGTTCAAAGTTGGATGAAGGTCAATTGGATATGGTAAAGTGGATAAATTTGTGAGACAATCTATATGATTGGAGCGATACAACTGAAGACAGACATCAGGCAACTATACCTTGGTGGAGAATGAAGTGATCATGGTTGGTGATGGCATTTGAGGAGCTCCTTGCAGTTGGGGATTTGATGATGCGGTTTGTGATGCTTTGTTGAGGGCGCTGGAGTGAATGAGGCAATTGCGACCAGAGATCAAAATCCTGCTGGGGAAGAGGGACCAACGACGTAGGCTGGAAGTGATGGTGCTGCCTAGGCTGTGCGGGCTCGGGCTTGTGTGTGTTCAATACGAGCAGGACGGGAAGAAGACTGGACCTCTCTTTGAGCAGGAGATCTAAGGTAGGGTACCTGATTGATGTTGAATTGATTGTTGGCAATGCAATGAACAGCCGATGCGGTGGTGTTGGTGAGTGTCTATCAAGACACCGGTGGTGCAGCAGCACAGCTGGAAAGGTTGCATTCACCATTCGACGTCAAAAGCAAGCGCAAATGTTGTGAGGCTGAAGGGAGCAAAGGACATGATGCAAGCAAAGGCCAACCAGGGGTTGCTGTTTGATGAGTCCGAAGCTGTAGGAGATGTTGGTTCTTGATTCTCAGAGAAGGGGTTTTGTGAGAGGTGTTTCGTGTTGCTGCTCATGAGAGGAAGAAAGAGGCAAACAATTAGCCATATTAATTTACTACCAATTCAAAGAATAAACTACTCAAAAAAAAAAATAATCAAATTGTAGTAATTATTAACAACTCAAGACTAGGATTCAAATTTTAAATTATTCCTTTTCTGCATTAGTGTGACTTTGTGGTTCTGCTTTTACTGTGTGAAACTATAGGGAACATATCAGATTGTGAGACTGGGAAGTATAGGGGAAAAGGGGATTTTTTTGGCATGCAAATAGAGAGGGAATTCAATATTGGTAGACTCCTACAGTCTGAGGTAGCATCAGGTCCCATGGCTTAGTTGGTGTTCGTGAGACAATTGAAGAGAGAGAGAGAACAAGGAATTTTTTTAATTAATTGTCAAAACTATCCCCTAATGCTTGAGCCTCTTGTATAGGCTTTTACAACCCAAACACAATGCAGCTATGAATAAATTGAAAAAGAAAGCAAAACTGATATTATATTAATTCCAACCTTGAACTAGTTTACTTAATTTGAACTGATTTATTTTATTTTGTACTATTGCTGATTGGAGAAGACAGGAGGAAGAGGAGGAAAAAGAAGTAAACAATTGATTAAGTACTGTACCACTGAAGGGAGAATAGGGAAGAAACTGACACTACGACATAATTGTGTTAACTATAAAATATAAATTACCTTCAATAAAACACAGTGTCAGTAATTCCTTACATTACAATTGGACTACCCATTAACATATAAACTACCTTACATTATAATTCCTATGATATTCTTGAATCCCTGTTGCATCATTCATTATATCATCACTGGTAGATGACAAGATGCATATAATTGCATATGATTGCTTCATCATTTGAGACTGCCAATTAGAGTGTCAATGGAACGTCAGTCAAGCGATGTTTTGTTGGAATTATGCCTGTTTCGAGTAAACTGAATCGTCTTGAATCAATTTTGAATGTTTACGCATGTGATTAGAAGACAGAGACTCATATTACCCCAAATTACAAGGGCTTCAGCAGTTTACCCTGATTCAAATTCTCAGTGTAAAGGGTAAAACTTAAAAGAATTAAACTAGAATACTTAAAAGCTACTTATCAAAAATGCTAAAATTTTTAGAGCTCATAATCTTAGATAGATGAGTGCTGCCTTAAATGTAACCTAAATCACTATATGCAATCTGTGTCAATTGCTAGTGTTGATTTAATGATTTAAAAATGTATGAGCATCATACCTCAATTAACAGTGGTGATATACCAACAACAATCCTCTTGACTATTAGAAGAAATTGAGATTGATGTCTCTTACCGCTTCCTTTTATCCATGTTAACATGATTATGTATTTTACTGGTATTGGTAGAGTTCAATTTGTTAGTACTTAATAATTTTTGATAGGATTTCCAAGTTATTTTCCCTCAGTTTACTGATCTTTGGATACTCAGCAATTGGTCATCACAATTTCTTTTGCCCCTTCAGATGGAAATGAAAATTCTCAAGGAAATGGTTTTGGGTAAACCTGCTCCCCTTGTCAGTACTTTCAGATTGAGTTATTACTCAATTCTGAATTTGATGAGCCGTGCAGAAGGTCAATTTACAGCTGAGCATGTTATTAAAAATTCCTTTCACCAATTTCAGTATGAGAAGGTGTTGTCCTTTTAAATTTTTTAATCAATGTTGGATCATTATATTATTTATTTAATTACTTAAGGTAGATAATTAATTTACTTATTTCAGGCATTACCTGAGGTTGGGCAAAGGATTTCGACGTTGGAGCAGGAAGTTGCTTTGCTTGATTCTTCTGGAGACGTAAGTTATCTGGGTGAAACTGTAAAAGCATTCTCTTTTTTTCCTTTGAAGCTAATCTATTGGAATAACATAGGCCGAACTTACTGAATATCACAAAATGGAGCTTGAGTTAGCTCAACTTGAAAAGAAGATCATGTCTGAGATAACCAGACCTGAAAAGATTCTTATGTACTTGGTACCTGGTAGGCTGGTGAGTTGCAATACTACAATATTGATAAATCTCTGCAAATATTTGTGCTGCCTATTATTTCAGCATTTTCTGAATGTGGAACATCCTATGTTCACCACTAATGCATTGAGCAATAAAAACGTCAAGAAACCATGACTCTTAACTATCTTGGAACTTAACCCACCATTGAGATCCAATTGTGTCTTGAACAATTAGAGCAAATCCGTTGTTTTTTTTTCTTCCAGGTCAAAGTACGAGATGGTGGAAATGATTGGGGTTGGGGAGTGGTGGTAAATGTAGTGAAAAAACCATCCACTGGATCAAGTTCTTTGCCCGCTAGTTTGGCTTCCATCCGAAGTAGTAGTGCATACATTGTTGACACTTTACTGCACTGCTCTCCTGGTTTAAGTGAAAGTGGCTCACGTCAAAAGCCATGCCCACCTCGCCCTGGTGAAAAGGGTGAGATGCATGTGGTGAGTTGATGCTCTTTGCAAACTTTTTGTATAGAAGAATTTATGTTTTTAAATTGGTATGGAATTCAAGTTGTTTAATTGCATGGTTTAATATTGACAATTATAAATATTTTATAGGTTCCTGTTCCATTGCCTCTGATCTCTGGTCTTAGCAGTATAAGGATTGCAATTCCTTCTGACCTACGGCCTGCAGAAGCAAGACAAAACATTCTTCTTGCTGTTCAAGAGCTAGGAAATCGATATCCACAAGGACTACCTAAGCTGCATCCAGTAAAGGTATATTACTAACTTGTTTAGGAATTTTAAAGTCTTATTTGTGCTGTTTCCATGCTTTTCTCATGTTCTCAATATCTTTTATTAGAATGTGAAGTGACATTTCATTTAGGCCTCTTCCAAAATATAATACAGAAATTTAAATAATGCTATCTATGTAAATCCCTTAATAAAGCCAAAGGAAATACAAAGGCAAGTAAATAGTTTTTTTTTTGCTCGCCTATGAGTTCCATAGAGAAGTGATAATGAAGGCCATGAGGTAAAGCTTAACAGGCGCCACATCAAATTAGAAACTTTATCAAAAGTTGGATGACTCTTTTGTTTATATAGTGTTGGATATGACTGTATTTATGCTTTACTTTATTTGGGCTGTGTGAGGGAGGAATCATCCTTTGCTGAAGTTGTTACTTGGCATAGTAATAAGTAGGTGGCAGCACTGTATATAGCCAGATGATTCTGTAGTAGGATTGTGGTAGCATTTGGCATTCCTACATTTCGCAGTAGTCAGGAAATGTTAGCTGTCAGTGCAGTCGAAGTAAGGTTTGATTGAGAACAGTAGTGATGAGGTTAAATTTGTCTAATAAAGAAAATATTTATGAATCTTTGAAGCTGCTGGTCCTTATAATTTTTTTTTCAATAAATTTCTTTGGCATTTTTGGCAGGATATGGGAATCAATGAACCTGAACTTGTTAACTTGGTTAATCAAATTGAAGAGCTTGAGCAGAAAATATTTGCTCACCCATTGCGTAAAGTACTTCTATTTCTTGTTGTGATTGTGGGATTCATCTGAATAAGACTCCTTATGTTCTATTTTTTGGTTTATAGTCTGGTCAAACTGAGCTGCAGTTCAAGTGCTACCAAAGAAAAGCTGAGGTGAATCATGAAATACAGCAGCTCAAGTCGAAAATGCGCGAATCACAAGTATGAATCTGTAAATCTGCGCTGATTTGCCTTTTTGCAGATGCAGTTTTTTTTTTTCACACCAGGTGTTCATGCACATGCAAACACAACCCTTGTTATTTTCCCCTAAATAAGATTATGAACAGATGAATAAAGTGGGCATTCAAATTTTTAATATGTCAAGGTAATAAATATTGTTGGCACAGGTGGATATCTGACAAAATTTACCTAAATATCTGTAGTTGAAAAAATTTCGTGATGAGCTAAAGAATCGTTCTAGAGTTTTGAAGATGCTCGGTCATATTGATGCTGACGGTGTTCTTCAGTTAAAAGGCCGTGCTGCCTGTTTAATAGATACTGGTGATGAACTTCTTGTCACCGAACTGATGTTCAACGGTATCCCTTTCTGTTGCTCCTTGCTATTCTTTCTCTTATTGGATTTAGGTCTAACCATAATGGGTGGCTGAATAGGCACGTTCAATGATCTCGATCATCACCAAGTAACTGCCCTTGCGAGCTGTTTTATTCAATGTGATAAATCAAATGAACAAATACGACTGAGGAAGGAACTGGCCAAGCCTTTACAGCAACTCCAGGATAGTGCAAGGAGAATTGCACAGGTTTGTAAAACTTTTGCTGTCCAAGAGAGATGTAAATGTTCAATAATGATAGAATGCATGCTGGGAATTTAGATACAACGTGAATGCAAATTGGACATTGATGTGGAAGAGTACGTAGAATCAACTTCTCGGCCGTATTTGATGGACGTCATATATTGTTGGTCAAAGGTTGGTATTCAATTTTGGTTATGATTGATCAGAGGACTGAGTTCCGATATGTTCCCTTATCTTCTTTTTTAAGTAATGCAGTTTATCTTCTACAATCAAAACAATCATCGATCATGATGTATATTTGTACTTCAATCTAACTATATTATGTGTAAATATTTACAGGGCGCATCATTTTCTGAGGTGATCGAGATGACTGATATTTTTGAAGGCAGCGTAATACGCCTTGCCAGACGATTGGATGAGTTTTTGAATCAGGTCAGTTTGAGTTTATAGATTGATGGTTGCTTATTTATTTATTTTTTTTTTGGAAAAGATGAGCTATTAGTGAATATCCTAATATATAATTTTCTTTCTGAACTTCTACCTTGCATGTATGGGTTAGATTGGACTGAACTGAACTGAATCAACTAATCTAGCACAGTAGAATTAAATATTTAGTATTTATTCCATTCTTTAAAATCATTTCATGCGATCATAATTACCCAGTAGAAAGATAACCATGTGTTTAATGACATGTGCAACATAGGCCATTATTTGGGTGTGAAGCCTTTGATGGTCAAATGTTCTAGTGTCTATCTTATTTCAATTCTTATCAAGTAAAAGCTAAATAATAATTTCTATGTTTTTATCAATACAAGATATGAACCTGTATCGTTGTCGGTTAGAATCAACCTTAGTTTCCTCTTAAAATTAGAATATGATATCTATTTTATTTTAGAATTTAAAAACTATTGCAATAAGGTAGACATCTTTTTTAAACCTATTCTATAGTTCTTGGTTATACATGAACTGATACAATTCATAATTCAAAAATTCACCAAAATGATTCATGATATATGCCAACCTCACTTAAAGTTTTATCTATCATCAAGTAATAAGTGATT
>JBBUKS010000008.1:11051896-11063128 GCA_038050645.1 Hedychium gardnerianum | reverse complement strand
ACCGCCGCAAGCAGCCCACCTCGCGAGCGGTCGAGGCTCCGATGACGCTCGTTGCAGTGCAAGAAAAATCTCAGACATGGCTGGGGATTGTGGGAAGACTGAAGGAAAAGTTTCGATTAAGAAAAAAAAAATTGAATAAGGTCAATAGAGTTAATATCTTTAAGAAATTCTTTAGAAAATTAATTCAGGTATAAATTTGTATAAATTTGTTCATATGCAGGTGGTATATCCTGTGATATCGATATAGATTTTTGAAATTATACTGGCATGCCTATTCAAATTCGTCGCCTACTTTCAAGGCGACTTTACTAGAGCAACTGCTTTCTCAGGGAGGCTTCTGTCATGATGTCATACGATCCCCAAGGTGTCATCCCCTGCTTCGTAACACCGAGTCAGGACAAACTCATTAAGCTCTGTGATAACAATGATGTCCTCATGAGATTTTGGACTACTTTCGTAACCAACTTCTCATGTCTTGGTCTTTATGGGTTAGAGATTTAGGTTCACCTTTTGGTCCTTCCCTGCGTCCCGTGAGATATGAAGATGCAGGTTAGTGTCACAAATGTATATGCACAATAAAGCCGGATCATGAAACAAACACATCATGCAATAGAGAAAAGATAAATAAACTTATAAAAGTATGTCAACAATTCATCGGGTTACTTCTTAATCCTAGAATCTAGAGAACTACTCCATGGAGATGGAGTGATAACTGAAAGACATGGAATTAAGCATCTACAATCTCAAAACTAAAAGAAGAGAAAAGCGGAAGCTTAGTCAATTGGTGTCAGTGTCTTTAGAAGGAACTCGAAGCTCCAAAGGTGGACGAATTGCTTCGACGACTACTTGGAACAATGACTCTAGGGTTCCTTGTCACATTAAAAACCCTCCTCCGCTGATCTGGTGGCTTCTTGGGCTTTTTATAGTCCTTCCAACAGTCAAAAATGATTAAAAATAACCCAACCGTCGGGGCAAAATTATCGCACCACGACTGTTCTTGGGAGGCATGGCCTAGCTGTGTTGCGCTAGTGGCTAGGTCGACGCCGGATATAGTCGAGTCAGGGGCATGGTTTAGCCGTGTCTGACCCTGTGGAGAAAAGCACGGTCATGCCAAGGGGAACGACCGGGCGTGTCGGG
This sequence comes from Hedychium gardnerianum, assembly GCA_038050645.1. NCBI lineage: Eukaryota > Viridiplantae > Streptophyta > Magnoliopsida > Zingiberales > Zingiberaceae > Hedychium > Hedychium gardnerianum. Next base: position 11,061,991 of record JBBUKS010000008.1, on the reverse strand, counting down.
CTTAGAGCAGAGAGGCACGACCTAGCCCTGTTGGGAGCTATGATGAAGGGAACGACCTAGCCGTGTGGCTTGCTGTGGGGAAAAACACAATCTTGCTTGGGAGCATGGCCAGTCCATGTCAATCTCTGAGGCACGACCAACCTGTGTCAAGTGTTGAAAGCCTCGTTTTCGCTCTGTTCTTCATCTAACTTCGGCTGGAGGAACACGCCCGTGTCATGGGACATAACCAAAGCATATTACTTGCATTGAATCCTCATTCCAAGGCCTTTAAGTTCCAATTTTGTTCCATTTTCATGTCCTATCAATGAAAAAGCGCAAAGAGCATATCTCCGAACAAAAAGAGTAAAAATAATAAAAAGAATACGCAAGTATATAAAATATATTTATGAAATGACATAAAATGTATGCAAAATAATACTAAAAAACACTCATGAAATATACATATCACTAGCTCAAGACCTATTGAGAAAAATACATAAGGGTTTCTCCGAGATGTGTCCTCAAAGTCAACCTTCAAAAAGCCTTCAATACGGTGGACTAGAACTTTTTGATGGCTGCCTTCAAGGATTTGGATTCCCACAACAATTCATGGTCTAGATTTCAGAATGTATCACAACAATTTCTTACTCTGTGAGGATTAACAGGGTCATGCATGGATACTTCAAAAAAGGGGAGGGGTCTTCACCAAGGTGATCCACTCTCACCATTCCTCTTTGGCCTATGTTTAGAAGTCTTCTCGAGGTCACTAAAAGTAAAATCGATGCGACCAAATTTCCACTGTCACTCAATGTGTGCATGCACTGAAATTACTCACTTGGCATATACGGATGGCGTCCACCTTTTTGCTCGAGCGAATGAGTCTACAATTAGTTTGCTTGCAGACTGTATTATGGATTTTGGAAGCACCGCAAGACTACAAACGAACCTTAGAAAATCCAACATACACCTCGCAGGAGGTAATGAACACACAACGAACAAATTATTGGAGATCATAAGATTTCAGCAAGGCTCTTTCCCTTTTCGCTATATTGACATCTCATTAGCTATGTAAAAGTTACACACAAGCAATTATGGTGCCTTAATGGATGTCATAGTCGTAAACTAGCATCATGGCCAAAGTATACATTGTTCTATGCCGGTAAGTACGAATTGGTGAAGACCGTCTTGCAAGCAGTGATTGACTTGTAGGAATGGAGAGCCAAACCCATAGATTCGCCCTTGATCAAGCGGTTATTGCAAATTAGGGACGTTATCCAGCATAAGGCAGGGTTGACACAACAAGGTTTGGACACACTAGCCGACTAGTTTATAACATAATAGCAATAGGGCTCGACTGTAGTCTACACATTTTTCAAACCGTGGAGTGAGCTCAAAGCATGATCGAAGGGTGTATATAAGTCATACCTCATGCCGAAATATCAATTTTCATTATGACTCCTTGCACAAGGACGACTATGCACCAAAGACAAGATACCATATGAGGTGTGCAAAACCTATCTACTTTGTCAAAGTGCGGATGAAACTCTAGATCACACATTCTTCGACTGTGTGATAAGTAAGGCTCTTTGGGACAAAGTGAACTCTTGGCTGAGCATACAACAAGAGATAAGCACCTCCAAGAGGATGTTGAAGGTCTTCTGCCTCAAGCTTCCGAGGCAATAGTAGGGTGACTAAAGCTCGCTATCTGGCAATGTTTTGTATGGTTTTTCTAATTTGACAAGCAAGAAATATGTGTCAATATGAGGGTAATGTCCGAACATAGAGAGGATATTTTTCAAGATTCAAACGTATATATTTTATTTTTTGGGGCATCTAACATGTACATTCTCACTTGACTTATAATTTGATTTACCTTTATTCAAAAAAATAATAAGAGTAGACGACTCAGGTTGTATTGTGTAGTTGATATTTAAATTGAATACTTGACTATCCCTTTAGAATTTTATGCCAAAAACAAATAATACAATGTTATTATATCTAAAAAAAACCCTAGGAGAATTCACTTAATCATGTGTCTTTATAAAATTTTATATGTAATTTATTAAATAAAAATTATTATTTGTTTACACGAAATATAAAAGTAATTTATTAAACCTCTCCTCCTAATTAGAAAGTAAAAGGGTTACCTCAATAATAGTTTATTCATGGATGGAATCCCTGATTGAAAGGGAGCTTAAGTTGAGGGGCAACTTTGAGTTTTGAATTGTTTATCTACTTATTTGTTTTATCTATTGTACTAACTTAAATGTATTGTTAAGCATAATAAATAGCTCCCAAGTGGGTAGTGAGAAATTGTAATCTTGGTTTGCATTTTTGGATAGGACTGTAAATCAATTGGATGTTCTTGAACAAACTTATTGTTCTGTTTAATAAAACTCGTTTATATTTATTCAGTAGTAAAAATATATATAAAATAAATAAGATTGAGCATTAGTTTCTCAAGATAAATAAGAGCCTTTGATTAACTCTTTAGTCGATTTCCTAAAGAGTCATTGGTTGCTCAATAGCTAGAATTGATCAAGTAGTCAGATCATTTTTTTTTATATGGTTCATCAATTTTTTTTAAATTAATCAATATTGAGATTTTGTGATTCAGGTATATATTTAATTCTTCGTATCAATATGTGCTAGATTATATCATAGTCTCATTGTTTTATCTTGAGAAACAAATATCTAAACATGACATTTTAGCATTGTCAGAGGGGATGAATTTATTTTTAAAAAAAATTATCTTGTTGTAGGACTTAACGTCTTTGTTCCTCGAGCGACACTCCTCACGTAATCAGATTCAGACTCCGAGTTTATTCAGCGTCCATCTCGAGCCTTCAGTAATAACTTTTTCGACTCGACATTCGAAGCATTCGTTGACTTAACAACTTGACGAATCAACAACTTGATAAATTTTCTCTTCCGCTCAGATTTAGGAAGTTTCAGACAAAATTGATGATCTATCTACTCAATCAAATTGATAATTTGAAATAATCAATTCAAATCATCAAATAAATAAATAATCATGGTCTTCATCATCCATTTCAAGTATAAAGGGTCAAATGAAAGATTCTGTCAGGTAGTTACTTGTATAAAGAAAAGGAATGGTTACCACTTACAGTTGTGTCAGATAATTACTTATATAAAGTGATTACCGATTACTTATTCCAAATCACATGTGAAGGATACAATTGTCCCTGCATATGAAAGGTCACGACTTTAGTCTTAGCCGACTTAGTTTAATGAAGAGACACATTCATTAAAATAAGGGGGTTTCAATTAATGAAGAGGGGTTTCTTCTCCTCAATTAATGAAGACACTTATTTTACTTTTTCAACTGGAGACGGGCAATCTCTGAGATCACAACAACATTTATATACTCTCCGTTCACTTCTCCATAACTTGAGCGGAGGGATAACGTCGTTACAGGGCGTCTCAAGTCAGACCCTAGACAAAAGAAATTTTAGACCTTTCACATTATTTAAAATAAATTTATCCCATCCTTTTTCATTCGAACTTAGAATGATAACAATGAAATAAATTAAAATATTAATTTTTAAAAATAAATTTTTATATAAAATTTATTTTTTTGATTTTTTTAGATGCAAAATTATCAATTAAAATTTTATATTAAAATTTTGATAATAATTTTATTTCAAGAGAGAATAAGTTTACAATTCACTTAGCCGAAAATGTATTCAGAATTATTTTAAAATGAAAAAAAAAGAAGATAAAAGTATGTATAATTACTTAAATGAAAAATGAATAGAACAACCCTTACAGAAAAAGAAATAAAATTGAGGAAATAAGAATAATAAAATGGGACAATAGAAATAATCATGCTCCCATCTTCAACTCATCTCCATCCGCGAAGCATAAAAAGCAAATAAATAAAAAGGCATAGGTATAAAATGACAAAATTAAATAAAATCCCTAAACATTAAAGATTACAGAGAGACCAAACCAGCTATTATTATTTATCAAGAACTAAATGAGCATTTTTAGGCACAGAACAAAAAAAATATATTTTTCATCACCTAAATCAGAACAGTTGTAAATGATGAATGGAGACAACGAGGAAATCAAAAAATTTATGATTGTAAATACATCTAAACAAAAGCTAAACTTAATATCCATCAAGAAAGCGAAAATGGTAGAAGTATTTAACTCGGTATTGCTAAAAAAAAATCCTCTATTTAGATCGAATACAATACGGATGAATGCATTAATATTTGAACTTAATCAAGCAAAGAGCATAGTAACACCAACTGGATTAGCGTGACAATGTTAGGTGCGGTTTCTCTTCTCCAATCTCAACAAGCGAGAAAAACATAGAGAGAGGGAGTTGGAAAAGGGGAAGATGACGAACTAAAAAAAACTAACAATTTTATTTTGTATTGTATGGATAAAATTTTTTTAATTCATGTTCTTACCTATCAAAAGAGAAAAGTCATCGACGTAACAAGAAAAGACAAGAGTTAAGAGATATTGAAAACGAATACATTAGATCTTATAAAATAATATATATAATTAAAAATAAATTTAAAATATTAAAAAGAGAGCCCTTTATAGCGGTTGGAACCATAACGAAATTTTTATGAAATTTAAAATCTGATCAGATAATGAAATTCTATAAATCTTTTATCAGGTGAATCTTATTCTTTTTTCATTCTCTTAAAACAATATACATAAAAATATACTTAATATATTAAAAATAATGAATCCCAATAAAAATTGGAGCCCTAGACATAGACTGTTACTGACCTTGAACGTCAAGACAAGTCTTGGCTCTCCTTCTAACATCATGTTGACTCTCTTCGGAGAAAATCAACTTCTCGTCATCCCGACTTCTCGGCGTCCGATTTTTCTTCATCCAACTTCTTGGCATTTGACTTCTCTTCCTCCCGATTTTTCAGCATATGACATCCCGTCATCTAACTTTCTTTTATCCGATTTTCCTAGTGATCGAGCTATTAAAGACCTATTCGATGAGAACATTTTTATTGACTTATCACAAAAGCCAACCGTTACAGAGTTGACCCATCTCTCATTCTCGGACCGGAATACTTTAGCTCAACTGTGGAAATCCGAGCGTAGGTGTAGAGATGAATGATGCCAAGGAGGATCAACGACCACAATGTTTTTTCTAAATCTTTCAACCGAAGCATTATCCGTACAAATCTACCAATTCTTCATATGTCAGGTTCTAAAAAATTTAATCTTCTGTTTTGTTCGGTTCCGTTTAGGACTTTTTGTCCCGTTCGATTAGAGCAAACAGGGCGTCCCTCAATAGCCTCTGCTCTTTCGCCCTGGATTAAATCCTTTCGCATCCTTCGGCATGGGAGGGATTTGCATCTTCTGTCGCTTGCTTAAAGGATTTTCGTTTTGCTGAAAAAGATATTTTTTTCCCATAGCTTGCAAATTATAATTTCTTCTTTTCATCTTTCACCGTGATATTTGATATCATGGGCACTGTCCAGCGAGCGACGGAAGGTGGCGCTTGTCACCAGCCAAGATTGGTTGTTGTCTCGAATGCTTCCACTGTCCAGCGAGCGACGGAAGGTGGCGCTTGTCACCGGCCAAGATTGGTTGTTGTCTCGAATGCTTCGACCAGCAGTGCATGTTGTTAACGGCATGTCTTTCGCTGTATATAATCAAAGATATTATTGACCGTCTCTTGTTAGATTCTTAAAAAAAATTAATTAATTAATTTGATTAATGGATCGATTCAGGTTTATAAATTTTTTTTTATCGATTATTAAAATAAATTAAAAAATATTAATAAAGATTCATTCAAATAATCAATATTATTAAATTTATTTTTTATTAATTTTTTTTTCTTATAATACATCATAATTAAAATTTTAATTTTTTTAATTATTTATTAAAAAATTTAATTATTATATCATTATCTCGGACTCCTTCCGTCGCCATGAGGTAAATAAAAAAAAAAAATTAAGAGAACAAATCCAGCTATTGTTTATACGGAAAGATTTGACATTCATGAAGTACTCTGTACCCACTAAAATTTGACTTATATAGATATCGTTATATTTTACTATATCCTGTTCACAATATTTGATTTTGTACCATCCTGTTCATAATATTGTAGTCATTGACTGTTTTTGATCATCAACTCAACGAGGAAGCTGCCGCCATACAACTTCAGTTATTTGAAGGATAAAAGAGTTTGTTGCTAAAAAGAATGCGGAAGGAAATCCACTTTATGGAATCTTAATATTAATTATACAGCAATGAGTTTCGATTATATCATGAATTATGATTTTATTTGCATGAAATTCTTTGTTTTTTTTATAATTTAAATATTTATTTTTTTAATTAATTAATTTTGAAAATAATTAATTTGATCTCATAAAAAAATTATTTACTATTAAAATAAATTAAAAAATATTAATAAAAATTTATTCAAATAATTAATATTCTTATATTTATTTTTTATTAAATTTTTTTATATAATATATCATAATTAAAATTAAAATTTTAAAATTTTTAATTATTTATTAAATAATTTAATTATTATAATATTATTCCGGGATAATCTTAAGCCCGCTTCTTGTTTTAATTGGTTGGAGTAAGGAATTGGGTATGATCATCGTTCGTAGGTTCGATTTTAAAGAGAATTATTAGATTTCTGCTATTCTTTCTTCCAGCACGGTATCGTGTATCACCTAAGTATTGCAATTCATAGCCCAAATGTTATTGTGTATCTGTCTTCTTGTTTATGCATCCTTGCTACTATTTTGATTTTTTTTTTAAATTAATATTAGATATTTAAGTATTCGATTTAATTAATTTTAAAATAATTAATTTAATTTTATAAAAAAAAATTATGAATCATCAAAATAAATTAAAAAAATAAAAATTCATTCTAATAATTAATATTTTCGAATTCATTATCTATTTAAAAAAATTCTTAATATATCATAATTAAATTTTAAATATATAATTTATTATTAAAATATTTAATCATAATATTTTACTCGGAACACACTACTATTTTGAATTTTGTTATTATGAATAAGGTTGTCAAGGAGCACTTGATATATCAGGCTATACAGTCTATAATAATAGTCTTTTCGATATCTGACATCATTTTATTATGGTAGTTTACTGTTATAATGAGGTGTCCTCACGGAATGAATTGATGATTAATATATGAGATGTTATCATAATGAGATCTTGGGATCAAATTCTGGCTAGTAGCTAGGTTCCTGCCCTCCTTATGTACTAGTCATTGTTCGGGCTGGCTAGACTAGCCCTCGTGATTTACCTCCTTTATGTTGATCCTAAAATAAATTGATAGGAACACTGGAAACGAGCATTTCACCTTTTTACCATAATTATTATAGTTCACTGTATTTAAAATTGTTGGCTTCGTTACTAACTTCTTAGCAGGCATCCTAACTGGTTGGGGGTTTGATCTCGGTGGTCAAGTTTTCAAACCACCTTTTCAAGAACCATTAGAATTTGTAATTTACTGTGGCTTGGTTTAGGAAATCATGGATGAAATAGGAGTTACTGTTGTATTTAGAGGACAAGATCGGATCTAAACATCTTGGTAGTTCTCATGTTGGAAACACATTGAAACCCTTTATTTATATCTGTAGAGTTTTTTTTATCCAAAAACTCTTTTTTTAGTTCGCAGTTAAGTTTTCGGCCCGATTAATTTTGAGATGATAGATTTGATCTTATAAAAAAATTTCATTAACCATTAGAGTAAATCAAGAAAACATACGTGGAGACTCATCTTGACAACTAGTATTCTCGGGTCTGTTATCCATTAAAAAGATTTTTTTTTAATAATACGCCGTAGCTGAGTCTTAAACTTCAAATGCTTAGCTTATCATTAGAGGGTCTAAAAAAAGAGTCTTTTGTTTCAAGTGGGCTTGTAGATGTTTCAGACTCTGATTTATTTTCAATTTGTAGAGCAATTGAAATATAGAACTCCTCGAAGCTCAGGAATCATTTTGTGGTATGTATATACAACTCATAAGCTCCATAGACCGGCGAGAACAGATCTCCAGTAAATGCTTGATGTGGCAATTTCCTACAGCCCCACGTGTCCCGAAGGGTTAAAAGTCATGCCGAGTTGTCAATCAAAGTAAAAATGGATCGGATGTGCCTTGAGGGGGGGGGGGGGGGGGGCTCAAACTCATCCTGGAAGGGACTCGAGTTTAATCCGACAAGTTAAACACAAGTCGTCTACAATGGCCCCTATCTTAGCTCCCCACCCCGACATCCCCTCCAACTCAGTCTCAGCTCCCGATTCTGACATCTCCTCTAACTCAGTCTCAACTCCCAATCCCGACATATCCTTCGGCTTAATCTCAGCTCCTGACCCCGACACCCCCTCTGGTTTAGTCTCAGCTACCGATCCCGACATCTCCTTCGACTCAATCTCAGCTCCCGATCCCGACATCTCCTCTGACTCAGTCTTAGCTCCAGATCTCGTCATCTCCTTTGGCTTAGTCTCATCTCTCGATTGCGACATCTCATTTGGCTTAGTCTCAGCTCCCGACCCCAATATCCCCTCTGGCTCAATCCCAGCAACCGACTCCATATCAGTATCGGCTTTAGTCACTGACTCCGTCCCAATCTTGACTTCAGTCGCGGACTTCATCCCAGTCTCGGCTTCAGTCGCCGACATCTCCTCCGTCTCAGCCTCCGATACTTACATCCTCCATGTCTCAATATTCACTGCCAACATTCTCTATGTCTCGGCATCTACTACTGACATCATCTCTGGCTCAGCTCCAGATTCTAGCATCATCTCTGGCTCGATCCCAGATCCCAACATCATCTCTGGTTCATTCCTAGATCCTTGCATCACTCCCAGCTCAACTTGGGACCCCCAGTACCTCCCTGGCTCGATTTTAGGCCTACACGATATGTTTGGCCTATAATCGCCCCCATCGACAAGACTATCTCTCTGTGAATATTCCAGAACACGTGGCATCGAGTAAATGGAGAGGTAGTTATGAGGTTGTCAAATTTGGTCACCTAGATGCCCTCCTTCAAACACATGGCGCTTGATGAATGGAGAGGTAACTAACGACTACCGAATCTAGTCCCCTCATGGACATCTTACGTGGAGATGCCCTTTTGGAAGGGATATAAGCTCCAAATAAGGTAAATAGAGAGGACTTCTTCTTCCACATACTTCGACTCAATGAGGTCTTCTTCTTCTCCATCTTTTTACTTCAAGCATAATACCTTAAGTGAATCCTAACTTGAGCATCAGAGTGACCTATCAGGATCCATCCTTGGCGTCATTCTAACCATCTCTTTGTGTGCATCTCAGGTCCCTTCACCACTTTCACCGACAATCTCCCAGAAGAAGTGCATGTCAGCTCGTTCATTGATTGGTGGCTTGACTATCCACGCTATTTGGTCGTAATAAATTGACACCGTCTGTGAAAATCTAAGCCAAGATGCTACGATGGTCAACACTAGAAGAAGTATTGGCAATCGTGACTTCGTTGGAGAAAGAAGTTGTGGCGGAGCAACAACTATCACCCAAGAAGACATTAATGAAATGGTCTCTAAGGTATTGCAGGGGATACTGCAGCTGTTATATTTAAGAGGTGTCCTAAGACAATCACCTTATGATTTATGCTTATTTATTGGATAAATAAATAATTCACTATTTAAGTGTACATTCTTTATATGTTTGATTGGATCTTAAACTCATCTACTGAATGTCTACAATACGATTCATAGCATGAGAGAACTTGTGATTGGATCACAACTAGTTAGCATATCTACATGTGTAATTATGAATGTATTGAAATCATTCCTAGTTAATGAATTGATGAGTTTGGACATTATTGATTCTGTGAGACTAACACGAGTTATACTCCTCGGCTTGTCCAAGCAGCCACTCCTCACTGGCTGGAGACATTAGGATGTCGAGAGGTAAACGTAGATGCTAGTTAATGGTAACTAGTTTATTAGAGTGACTTGCCATGAGATTTCATATAATTCTCTATATATATAGATATGTCAATAAAGATCTCATTGTAGTTTAAGTGTGAGTTTCCTTCGACTTGAGTTATTAAAGTCATCTTAGTCATAGAGACTTATACT
>JBBUKS010000008.1:11029876-11047176 GCA_038050645.1 Hedychium gardnerianum | reverse complement strand
TTGTACTCACCACCCCTGCTTTCCATTATTATTTCCAGAATAGGAGGCTTATATTGATTGAGTCGCTTGGAGGATGTTGTCCACGCTGTCCCATTCACATCGGGCTTCAATTTAATTCCATTCCATTTTGATTTATTTTTTCTTCCACATTTGCTTATTATATTTGACGTTGTAATAATTAACTCGTATCTGAACTTTTGGTTTTTCTCTGGTTATGTACTTAGTGCTTAAGTCGGGTAGACCATATATATTGCTTACTCTGTTTGATTTTTATTATCTATTTATGTTTTGTTTTGGGTTTTGTGGACTCATATCGTGTTGTATCTGTGATTGTCACTAGGGGGTATCTTTCGTATTAACGGGCAAGTGTATCTTCGGGGCATGACAAGAAGGTGTTTTTAGCATAAGCTTCCAGGTTGTGGTGAATCATAACGGATATCATTAAAGTAACCACATGCCTAAGACAAAGCTTCACCTCAACCCATAGAACTTAATACTAAGTTTTGGTCTAACTAGCTCATGTCTGATTGAGGTAGCTCCAACTAGATCCACTAAGTTAATTGCACTAGGTAGAACACATATGATTCAACCTAGACAGCCTTTCAACAGAGTTTTCTTAGCTTACTGTGATCCCAATCTTTTCCGATGCTAGGTTGTCAAATCAATCAATCCTTTTAACAAATCTAAATTAAGCAAAAATAAACTAAACAAGCAAGGTAAAGCAGTAAATCACTCATACCTGCATCTCAAGAAAAGATTATTTTTCTTTTGGCTCCCCCTGGGTCATAACTTCGATAAGATCTATTTAGGTAATGGATTTGACCTTTGGGTCACCAATATTGGTTTGGTCCAACTTGATTAATCAAGCTTGTTTTAGGGACCTATACTTGGACTTGGTTTCAAGCGTTTTGATTTAAAATCGACTAGTAAGATTTAAATCATGTTTTATCCTTGTATCCTAGTCTTGATCGGTTGTATATGACCCTTTGTTTTCCAAGTATCATATTAAGATAATTGAAACCTATAGTGAACCGTTCCAATGATTTTCCATGTTCTTTGACTTGAACTTTCAAGGTAGAATTTTCTTCCTCAAGTTGTTGGACTTGAGTTGAAGTTTGACTTTGAACTGGTTCAGTCAAAAAACTTGGATATAAGGACTTTTACCTCCTTTTAGAGTGACTTGACCCTGACGTTGGACTTGACTAACTTACGAGTCAAATAAGAAATCTTATTATATAACTTTTTAACTAAAGCAGGACTTACAGAGGGGTTGAAACCTTCTCAATTTGGTATGAATCTGTGGCCTGACTTAGACTTGACTTCAGATTCAGTCTCGAACTCAGGTTCAGATTCGATTTTGGCAATGTGAGCTTGTACCGATAGTGCTAATAAGCTTGTTTGAGTTTGTTCTTCTTCGTTTGACTCTTTAGATGACTCAGACCATGTTGCTTTTAGGGCCTTCCTTCTTCTTTGCTTTTTGGTTTCCTTTATGTTCGGACATTCCGTCTTCTAGAGTCCTTTCTTATTGCACTCGTAGCATGTCACTTCTAACTTGGGCTTCGTGGTTTGATTTGGACCCGTTTGCTTTCTTTTTGATTGGATCATCCTCTTCTTCATATGTCACGCCCTAGAGGTATACTTGTTCGACGTAATGGACGATATCCCCCTTGTTACAATGTCAGATACAACCATGATACAAGCCCACATAGTTGATAAAAGGACAAACCCATGCAAAATAATAATAACCAAACGACAAGTGTAAAAACATAAACAAATCCACTCATATGCAAATAGTATAGATTGCGTGCCGGCATGTCTTAACATATCAACAAATAACCAAAGCAAAGTACTAAATGGAATCTAAAAATCCACACATGTGTCCACTTATTACAAAACAAGTGCAGAAATCAAAGTGCAATGAAAATGCAACAAGAAACAATGCAAAAAAAAACCTAACGTGACATGGGACCGGCAGATAGGACCTCCAGGTGACACCACAGATCATTTATCTGATACCTGAGGAAATTAAACACAAAGGGGTAGTGAATCCAAATGACTCCACCGATATAAGAAGATAGTGCATGATAGCTAGTAGTAAGGAGATCAAAGGAATATACAATCTCAAAGGTAATGACAACATAATTAACAGTAAGAACGTACTAACTGCTAATACTCAAACCTATCTCCAAGTATATGACAAGGTACAGTAAAATAATATAGTTCCACAATAGTACTACTAAAATCTACCAATGTACACTAATGCCACAACCATATCTCAAACATATGTAACATATCACAAGCATATGTAAGGTACATACGTATATAAGTGCATCCAACATGTGCAACACACAATACATGCATATGCATGGTCACTCCCGCTCACCACTCCAGATACCATGAAATCTACGTGGCTGAGTGAGCAGAACATGACAACTGAATGGTACTCCAGCTACCACTACTCTCGAGTGGTCAAGTGGTTAGTATGCAAAGTAGCTATCTAGCTACTATAAGAGAGGGTCCCTGCCTGCACGCAACTCCAGCTACCACTACCATGAGTGGCCGAGTGGGCATGACATGGCAAGATACTTATCACTCTAGCTACCACTACCCCGAGTGGTCGAGTGGGAAGATATGGCTGACGACTCTCTCTCAACCACAAGGGAGGTCATAGTCGACAACATGTATGAAATGCAATGTATATAATCACAACACACAAGATAAACACCTAAGATACACACCATATTCATGTGTATAAACCTACGATACACACCACACACATGTGTACCAAACTGCAATACACACCTCACACATGTGTACCACTATAAATCATGGATAGTCAAAATGAGACTACATGAATAACAAGTTGATTAACTCAAAGCTCAAGCATCTAAGTATCAAAATCAAGAAATGATATGAATAGAGTTAAGATAATTAAACTACCTATCAATACCATATCTCATGCACTAAGATCAATGTACTAAAGAAGATAAGGAAAGAAACACCCACCTCAAATAGTAGAATGTGTTGACTGTCCTCATGTTCGAGAGTCAGTTTCAAATCATAAACCTACACATAGAATATGAAATATAACTAAGTCCCAACATAATTCTAGTAGCCATAAATAACCGATGTAGGTTAATTATTTATTTTCCTCTTTAGTAATCATCTAAATTCTCTTAAATGAGTTTGTAGCAAATTCTTAACTAGTTGATCAACGACCTATCAATCACTTGACCAACCTATGATTTTATTAAGGTAAAAATCAATTAATTGCATTCACAAATTTATTAACCAAACTTTAAATCAATATATCCAGGACTTAATTACTCTATCTATCAATCCAGCAAATCTGTAATTAACTCAACTTAACTAACCACTAATTAATGGAATGAATAGAACCAATTAGGTAAAGAGGCTCGTTACCCTAATCCACTAATTTTCCTCTGGTAGCGGGCTATTGATAATGTTCAGTGGTCGGAGCAGAGGTGAATGAGGTGGCTCTGGTGACAAATTAGACAATGAAGGAGCTCTCCGAGGTTGCCTTGCTAGTCCTGATCAGGATCAAAGGTTGTGCTAGATAGCGAAGATGATAGTTGTGGAATGGAGGAGATGACGACGTTGAGCTAGGCTGCCGATGGAACCACTAGCTGCAATGGATACCAACCAGCCATGGTAGAGGTAGGGCAGTGGGGCTGGTCGGCAACGGTGTCAGATCTGGCCTGGCAACAGTAGCTGGCCTAGCCTGGCAGTGGTGGCCATGACTGCAGGCTGAGGCTGGTCGGCGGTAGAAATCAAGAAAGAAGAGGGATCAGAGTGGGGGGGGGGGGAGAGGTGGCCATGGGGGGTCTCATCCAACCATGTTGACTGGAGAAGAGGGGAGACATGGTCGCGGGATAGTTGCGGTGGCCGACGATGAGGCAATGGTGTCAGTCGATGGCAAGCAAGGAGTCGACTTTGAGTTGAGCGGGAAAAGATTCAGGGGATGGCCTCTCTGGTCACGGCCTGGCCGTAGGCTGGCAACATTGGGCGGCAATGACCGATAGATGGTGACGAGGGGCAATGGTGTATGAGGGTTTGCGGCAAAAAAAGGATTGGCCAAAAGGGGGTGGGGCGGCGGTGAAATGAAGGAATCGGGAGTGATTAGGTTTGTGGAGATGAAGTTAGGTCTTTTATAATTAAACCTTAAGTTAACTATTATAATCTTAGGTTGATGAAATTAATCAACTCCTAACTTAATTGATATTCCAAACAGGCTCCCTCAAAGCCAAATTTCTTCCATCCCCTTAACATCATATAATTGCAAATTAAATCACTAAAAATTCCCACAAATTCCTAAAAAAATCTATATGGTTATTCCTTAATTAATACATATTATTTTATTACTATTTATTTGTCTTATCTAACATCATTAGTCTTTTGCCAAAATAAAACATGTCAAGAGGATATTCTTCTTGGACATGTGTTTGAGTAATTTAAATTTGTAAGATAAAGAACTACTACTTGGGCTAGGTGTGATGTAGTTAGCCTAGTGGGGACTGACACAACAATTATGTCCTAAACCAAGTGGGTATAAGAAAAGTGAAAGGAACATAGTCATTGATTATTGTAGCTGCTGAAGGGTTCAAAATTCATTTTGAAATCATCTGTGATTTTTCTATCAATTGGGGGTCATAATGTACAACTTGGTGTCACTCATGATCTTTTCATAATTAATGGTTAATTATGAATGACTAACATAAGTAGGAACCTATTGGATCACACGCACTATGAGTGTTTTTCTTTAAGACATAAAATGAGTTAGAAAATATAATTCTCAAAGAGTCAAAAGAGAGAGAAAGAGATTAAGTTTAGTTGGACCAGGTAGAGAGAAAATTTGGAAATTATTTGCCAAATTGAGAGAAGAATAAACCATGCCTATTAGAGGCGAGTTGGTTTTATATAAATTTATATGACCAGATTAGTTTTATATAAATTTATATGACTAAATTAGTTTTATATAAATTTATATGATTGAATTAGTTTTATATAAATTTATATGACCAAGTTGGTTTTATATAAATTTATATAATCAAATTAGTTTTATATAAATTTATATAACCAGGTTTGAGCTTATGAATAGATATATATAATACCTATTCATGAAGAAAGATAAGAATTCGTTGCAAAACCCTATTGAAGTGACGCCCTTTGTCCTCTTGTTGTCGCCGAACATCAAGAAGTCGTCACCCCCTTTTTGGCTGCCTCCCTTCTTGTGCCGCCAGGTATCTCTAGTCATCGCCACCCTTGGTGAAGCCCTCTTCGGCTGAACCTTCTCTTGGTTAGAAGGAGTTGGCCTAATTCTTTCTCTTGGCTGAAACTTCTAGTTTGGCCGAACCTCTCTTTGGCCTACCAATTGTTGGTCGGACCTCTTTTCTTCGGTTTGTGTCATCTCCTTCCTTTGGCTAGTAACAAATGGAGACGTGGCTTGTTGCTTCCGAAGTTGTCTTGATGAAAGCTCAGCATGGATCTCGATAGAGACAAATCTTGTTAGGCTTGGTAGTTGATGTCGTTTCCATTAAACATCATCAAACAAGTATAACCTTTGAACGAGTTTTTAATCTATGGTTATGTCTTGCACATGTATGTTCTTGAGGTTGTGTGATGTGTGTTGTAAGGATTTAAGAAATTGTTTCACTTCCGTTGCATGTTTTCAGAAAACATGTATATTTTATATGCGCAAAAACCCCTAATAGTGGTATCAGAGCCACTTGTGTTTCGACATAGATCATAGATCTTTTTTTTTTGCATGTTGTACGTTGTCATAAATTTTATTGAAAAATTAAGAAATTTTGAATACTGAAATTGTTTCCTAATCTAATGTATAATTTCCAATTTTGAAAATTGTTTCCTAATCAAATTAAGAAATTGTGGTTTATGAATTCTTCATGATATTTTGTTTCCTAATTAATTTATGACAACTATGTCATGATTTATGTCATGATTTATGTCATGATTATTCCATGTAGATAATTTATAATCTTATATACTTTCTTTGCATGTACTTGATGAGACCTAAATTAAGTATATCCCTTATTCAAATTTTAAAGTTTATGCCTTCCATTAATATTGTAAGAACCAGAGTTTAATATTTTTGTTTGGGTTGTGAGACTCACTCCAAGCCTAACTTGAAATTAGACTTGTTCAGAAAGTTGAGATATGATCTCTTTATTAATGGGTTGGCTTAAACTTGAAGCATTAATTTATTGGACTCACTCCAAGGTTAATGTGGATAGGGTGAAGTTGGGTGATATGCATATGATGCATATATGTTAATGAGTTAACAACCCAATGTTTATGTAAATATCAATTGTTGATAGCATATATATATATATATATAATTGGTATATTTGATACATATCACTAGAACTAAGAATGACTTGTTGGACTTACTTCAAGGTTATTCTTATCTATAGTGGATATCAACCCACTTGGAGAAAGCCAATCATCTCCCGAATTCAAAGTAAGGGCTCTTGAATTTGATAAGTAAGTGAGATTCTTTTTATGGATATGAATTGTTTACATGTCATTTTTAATTCATCTCTCTTATACACTCAATTTTGTATTTCTAGGTTGTTGGATTAAGCATGTCTTCTTTGAATTTGCATTCAATTTTGGAAACAAACAAACTGATAGGGATGAACTTCTTGGATTGACTTCAAAACCTAAGAATTGTTCTCAAGGTTGAAAAGATTATCTATGTCCTTGAAAAGCCTCTTCCCACAAGTCTAGTGGATGATCCAACTTCTGACCAAATGTTGGCCCATCAAAAACATACGATTGATTCTGAGTTTTCAAGTTGCATCATGTTAGCTTTGATGTCTCCTGAACATCAAAAATAACATGAGCATATGGATGCTTATACTATTGTTTATCATCTTCGTGAGTTGTTTGATGAGCAAGCGAGATCTAAACGGTTCGAGGTCTCAAAGCTTCTCTTTCGCTCAAAGATACAAGAGGGTTCATCTATGGTGCAGTATGTACTAAAGATGAATGACTACATTGAGTGGTTGGGATCACTTGGATTTGTGATGGATCATGAATCAAGTATTGACTTAATTCTACACGGTTTGCTTGATAGCTATGCACAGTTTGTGATAAACTATCAGATGAACCATCTTGAATCACGGTTTGCTTGATCAACATGCTTAAGATAGTAGAGCCATCGATTAAGAAAGAACCGAAAGCTGTGATGTTGCTTGACTCTTCTAATAAAGGTTCTAAGAAGAGGAAGACAAAGACTCAAGTAAAAAGGAAGAAAAAAAAGGCTAAAACAGAATAACTGGTTCCAAAGGGCCCATGTCGCCACTATGGTAAAATGAGATATTGGAGAAGAAACTACAAGATTTATCTTGTGTCCTTGAAGAAGAAAACAACATATGATGCTCCATCTGCTTCAGGTATCTTTGTTATTGAATGTCATACTATTTCTTATGACACCTAGGTATTGGATATAGGGTGTGCCTCATATATATGTAATGACATACAAGGGCTAAGGAATAGTAGAAGACTGGTTAAGAGAGAATCAAATCTGCGAGTTGGCAATGGAGCAAAAGTTGCAGCTATAGACATAGGAACTTATTTGTTGAAACTCCCTAGTGGACTAGTTTTGGAATTAAATAATTGTTATTATGTTCCTTCACTAATAAAGAACGTTGTTTCTATTTCTTGTTTAAATAGAAAATGTTTTCATTTGACTTTTAGTAACAATTATTGTTATATAACTTTGAATGATATTCTTTATGGAATTGAAATATTATGTAATGAAATCTACGCATTAGATATAACCAATGACGTATTCAATATCGAAACGAGCAACAAACGCGCTCGAAGAGACGATCAATTAATCTCTTATGCATGGCATTGTCTCCTTGGCCATATAAGCAAGAAACGCATGACCAAATTACAAAAGACCGACATTTTGGAATCTTTTAAATTATATTCATTTAATACATGTGCTTCATGTTTAAAAGGCAAGATGACAAAGTTACCTTTTAAGGGAAAAGGTAAATGAGAGAATGATATACTAGGTCTTATACATACCGATATATATGGACCCATGTCAACTCATGCACGAGGAGGTTATAGCTACTTCATTACCTTTATCGATGATGACACACGATTTGAGTATGTGTATCTGTTAAGGTACAAGTCTGTGGTCTTTGAAAAGTTTAAAGAATTTAGACATGAAGTAGAGAAACAACTTGGCAAAAGTATCAAAATACATCAATCAGATCGAGGTGGCGAATACTTAAGCCAAGAGTTTCTGGATTATCTTAGGGACAATGACATATTGTCTCAATGGACTCTGTCATACACACCACACCACAATGGTATGTCAGAAAGTCGAAATCGAACCCTGTTAGACATGGTTAGGTCGATGATGAATCATGCAAATCTTCCCAAATCCTTTTGGGGTCACGCACTTGAGACGGCTGTTTACTTGCTAAAAAGAGTCCTGACTAAGACAATTTCTACTACTCCATATGAGATATGGACTAGTAAGAAACCTCTTTTATCTTATTTGAAAACATGGAATTGTCCTACTTATGTGAAGAGGATTGTATTAGATAAGTTAGATGTTAAGTCTGATAAGTGTTTATTTATTAGTTACCCTAAGGAAACAAGGGGATATCAATTTTATTATCCATTAGAACAAAAAGTATTTGTCTCAAGGCATGATGTATTCCTAGAGAAAGAGTTTCTCTTGCAAGAAAATAGTGGGAGTGAGGTTGAATTTAGGATAGTTCAAGAGACTCCAATAGACACTAACGAGATGTCTAATCAATAACCACAGCTAATTACTCATAATGATGAGGTAATGACTGAACCTGTTAATACACCACCTCTTCGTAGATTTAGAAGGACATGTCAAATTCCCGAGAGATATGAATTTCTCATAAGTAAATCAAAAGATGTGTTGTTCATTGAGGATGAGGAGCCTACTAGCTATGAAGAAGTTATTAAAAGTTCAAAAAGGGATAAATGGTTAAGCGTCATGAAGTCAAAAATGGATTTCATCTATGAAAACCAAGTTTGGAACTTGGTAGACCCACTAGAAGGTATAACACCTATTGGGTGCAAGTGGGTTTTCAAGAAGAAAACTGACATGGATGGTAATGTGATTACCCATAAAGCAAGATTAGTGGCAAAAGGCTATTGTTAAAACAAGATATTGACTATGATGAAACCTTCTCACCAATAGCCATGCTTAAAACCATTCAGATATTCTTGACTATAGCAACTCATTACGATTTTGAGATATGAAAAATTGATGTGAAAACAACTTTCCTTAATGGAAATCTATTCGAGGATGTGTATATGATACAACCCAAAGGTTTCACATCTATTAATAAAAATAAAGTATGCAAGCTTCAATGGTCCATTTATGGACTGAAGCAAACATCCAGGAGTTGGAACATTCATTTTAATGGGGTAATCAAAGAGCTTGATTTGTTACAAAATCCAAATGAAACTTGCGTATACAAGAAGGTTAGTGGGAGTGCGATCGTGTTCCTACTGTTATATGTTGATGACAAATTGCTCATTGGAAATGATGTGTCTATTCTACAATTAGTTAAAGTTTGGTTATTCAAAATATTCTCCATGAAAGACACGGGAGAAGCAACATATATCCTAGGGATTAAGATATATACGGATATATCGAGATGGTTGCTTGGTCTTTTGCAGTCTACTTACATAGATAAAGTGCTAAAATGATTTAGCAAGGATGAATCCAAGAAAGGTTTTCTTCCCATGAAACATGGGATTCACCTTTCGAAGTCTATGTGCCCGAGCACACAAGCCAAGAGGATTCGCATGAGTTAGATCCCATATGCATTAGCTATATGATCAATCATGTATGCTATGATATGTACTAGGCCCAATATATTGTACGCTCTGAGTGTCATGAGCATATATCAATCAGATCCAGGAATGGATCATTGAGTGGTTGTCAAGGGAATCCTTAAGTACATAAGAAAAACTAAGGACTTGTTCTTGGTATATGGAGATGGTGATATGGTTATACTAATGCCACCTTCCAAATGCACAAGGATGACTTCAAGTCTCAGTCTAGATACATATTCACCTTAAATGGAGGTGCATTAAGTTGGAAAAGTTTCAAATAAGAATCTGTTGTTGATTCTACCATGGAGGCAAAATACATTACTCCTTCTGAAGCAGCAAAGGAAGAGGTTTAAATCAAGAAGTTCATCACTGAACTTGGAGTGGTTCTGAGCATTGTTGAAGCATTACTAGTTTACGGCGATAACAATGGGCCATTGCACGGGCCAAGGAACCCAGGTCTCATCAATGATCTAAACATGTGCTTCTCCGCTTTCACTTAATCAAGGAGATCATAAGTAGGAAAGAAATTTAATTTGAGAAAATTCCCATAGAAAAGAATCTTGCAAATCCTTTGTGAAAGCCTCTACCACCAAATAAGTTTGAGAGGCATGTAGAATCTTATGGTATTAGATACCAAGGCGATTGACATTAGGCCAAGTGGGAGTATGTTATGTTTGAAAGGTGTCCTAAGGCAATCACCTTAAACATTGTCTTATTTATTTGATAAATAAAAATTTACTTTTTGAGTGTATATTCTATATGTATATGACTAGATCTTAAACTCAATTAATGAAGTCCACAATACAATGCATAGCATGAGAGAAATTGTGATTGTATCATAGTTAGTGGGTATCTCATCATGTGTAAATATGTATGTATTAAAATCTCCCTAGTCAATGAATTGATGAGACTGGATATCGTCGATTCTATAAGACTAGCATATGCTATACTCAATTTATCCAAGCAACCGATCCTCGCTAGATGGAAACATTGAGATGTTGAGAGTTAACATATGGATGCTAGTTAAGGGTAACTAGTTCATCAGATGTGATCTGCTATGAGACTTCATGTGGTTCTTTATATGTCGATGAAAATCTCATTGCAGCTTGAGTGCAAGTTTCCTTTGACTTGAGATATTCAAGTCACCTTGGTCATGGAGGCTTATACTTTGACATCTTAGCTATACATCTCCCAGGGGATGTAGTTTTGGGATGATTGGGTATAACTCAATATGACTGAAGGTCTTTAGACAACCCATAAAGGATTCACCACTTCTTTTATAAGGAGACATATACTCTATGACCTCTTGTTAGCATTATTATTCGTAAGTCTTTGGTTAAAGCAAAACATGTCAAGAGGATGGTCTTCTTGGATATGTGTTTGAGTAATTTGAATCCACAGGACAAGAAACTACTACTTGGGCTAGGTGTAACTTAGTCAAACCTAGTGGGGATTGACACATAAATCATGTCCTGAACTAAGTGGGTATAAGATACGTGAAAGGAATAGAGTCACTAATTACTGTAGCTATTGAAGGGTTCAGAATTTGTTCTGAAATCATTTGTGATTTTTCGGTCAATTGGAGGTCATGATATGCTACTAGGCGCCACTCATGATCTTTTCATAATTAATAGTTAATTAAGAATGACTAACATAACCGAGAACCTATTGGGTCACACACACTACAAGTGTTTTTCTTTAAGACGTAAAAGGAGTTAGAGAATGTGATTCTTAAAGAGTCAAAAAGAGACATAAAGAGATTAAGTCTAGTTGGACTAGGCAAAGGGAAAATATGAAAATTATTTGTCGAACCGGAAGAAGAATAAACCACACCTATTAGTGACTAGTTGGTTTTATATAAATTTATATGGCCGGATTAGTTTTATATAAATTTATATGACCGAATTAGTTTTATATAAATTTATTTGATCAAGTTAGTTTTATATAAATTTATATGATTGGATTAGTTTTATATAAATTTATATGACCAAGTTGGTTTTATATAAACTTATATGACTGAGTTGATTTTATATAAATTTATATGACCGAATTAATTTTATATAAATTTATATAACCAGGTTTGGGCTTATGAAGAGATATATGTAATACCTCTTCCTGAGGAAAGGGATATTGAGATTCCTCCTAGCTCTACTAGGGTTGGTGCTGTCCACTTCTCATTTGTGCCGCCTCCTCCCATGTGTCATTTCCCAAGCCTCTTGCTGCCGGTCACTTCCATCTTCTTCTTCCTCTAGATTTGATCCGAGGAGGAAGAATGCTTGGACGCTACCGGTCTCTCCCTTCTTTGTGTCGTCCCCACGCTTGGCTAGTACCGATCAGAGATGCAGCTTGTTGCTCGAGGCATTTTCTTGAAGAAACTCAGTGTGGATACTAATAGAGTCAAGCCTTGCGAGGCTAGCTAAACGCTCTCTTCAACGTTCGATTACAAATTCGAAGGTCTAATCTTTAGATCTGTCTTGCATATGATGATCTTATCATTTTTGGGATGCGTGTAAATTTTTGAAATTATTTACCTTTCGTTGCGTGTGTTTTATCAAAAACATATGGTTTTATACTCAAAATTTCCATCAGCTCATTGGAAATGATGTGAATGTTCTACAATCAATTAAAGTTTGGTTATCCAAAACATTATCCATAAAAAACAAGGGAGAAACAACCTATATCATAGTGATCAAGATCTATAGAGTTAGGTCGAGATGGTTTCTTGGTATTTCAGAGTCTACGTACATAGATAATGTGCTAAAACAGTTTACCATTGAAGAATCCAAGAAAGGTGTTCTTCCCATGAGACATGAGATTCACCTTTCGAAGTCTATGTACCCGAGCACACAAGACAAAAGGATCCACATGAGTCAGCTATAGGATCAATTATGTATCATATGATATGTATTAGGCCCAATGTATCATATGCTCTGAGTATAATGAGCAGATATTAGTCAGATCCAGGGATGGATTATTGGGTGGTTGTCAAGACAATCCTTAAGTACTTGAAAAGAACTAAGGATTTGTTCTTGGTATATGGAGGAGGTGATATGGTAATACGTGGGTATATTGTTGTCAATTTTCAGACGAACAAGGATAACTCTAAATCCTAATCTGGATACATATTTAACTTAAATGGAGACGCAATAAGTTGGAAAAGTTCTAAACAAGAAACCATTGCTGATTCTACCACTGAGGCAGAATACATTGCGATTTCTAAAGAAGTCAAGGAAGCAGTTTGGATCAAGAAGTTCATCACTGAACTTAGAGTGATTCCGAGCATTGTTGAAGCATTATCAGTTTACTATGACAATAATGGGGCCATTGCACAAGCCAAGGAACCCAGGTCACATCAACGATCTAAACATGTGCTTCGTCACTAACACTTGATCAGGGAGATCATAAGTAGGAAAGAAATACAAATTGAGAAAATTTCCACTGAATGGAATCTAGTAGATCCTTTGACAAAACCTCTACCACAAAATAAGTTTGCGGGGCAAGTCTAAACCTATGATATTAGATACCAAGGCAATGTTAGGATTGGTATGAGCTAGAGGGGGGGGGGGGTAAATAGCTCACTTCACTTCTTTGAACTTGATTTGCAATGGAAAGTTGAAGCGAAGACTCCACAATGCTAACTCCAAGATTTTACTTAGTATCCACCTCCATGAGGTGAATAATCCAAGGGTCCACTCTCCTCACTCATAACTCTACGATGAATGACTCCTTTGAAACTTTTTGGAGGTGGAGAAACCTCGTATAAGCTCAAACACGAGAACATATGAAAACAAGAATGCAAATAAAAATGAAATCAAAACACGACTTTACAATGATCAACCTTGCATTGCTTGATATTTTCTTGCTTTGGATTGTCTCTTGGTAGATGGAAATGCAACAACACTTAGCTCCAAGACTCTCCAAGAACTGGCAGCTTCAAACGCTTCGCGAATCCCCTTTTCTAGAGTTTCTCTTGAGCTGAAAAACGCCCCCCAATCGACTGTCCTTACTCCCAATCACACATCAACTCGACCGTTCAAAACCTACAGAATGACTCTTTTTTTGTCCGTCCAATCAATTGGTGAGCCATACCAATCGATTTTCAGCTTCTAATTGATTGAGTCAATCGATTCAGAAGCTTCTGTTCTTTGTGAAAACACACTTTAATCGATTAGCCCAATCGATTGACAAGGCTGAATTGATTAGGACAATGAATTTAGCACCATTGTGTGTTCGCAAAAACACACTACCAATCAATTTCCTTAATCAATTGGCCTTAGAGTAATCAATTTACCAATCGATTCCAAACCCTAATGTGCTCTCGCGCTTTTGGCTTCTCCCGCTAATCGATTGGCTTAGGCCAATCGATTGGCACGATTGCACCAATCGATTGTACTAACCCTAAACTTTGAACTTGAGTTTAGTGTTCCTTTTCCCAACCCTCAAGTCATCCATGACCTATTGGGACTTTCCATTGCCCAATATCTGAGCCAATGGATTGAACCAATCAATTGTGCCAACCCTAAACTTTGAACCTGAGCTTAGGGTTCCTTTGCCCAACCCTCAAGTCATCCATGACATGTTGGGACTTCCCATTGCCTAATATCTGGTCAATCATGACCTATTGAGACTTTCTCACTCATACCAAGTGACTGATCCTCCTTGACCCACTTGGACTTTCCTTTGCCTAACCTCAGTTAGGATTTTCCCTTGCCTAACACCTCAGTTAGGATTTTCCCTTGCCTAACACCTCAGTTAGGACTTTCCCTTGCCTAACTTCAGTTAGGACTTTCCATTGTCTAACCTCAATTAAGACTTCCCCTCACTTAACCTCAGCTAGGACTTCCCCTTGCCTAACCTCAGTTAAGGCTTAGGCCAATCGATTGGCAGGAGACGCCAATCGATTGTCTTGGCCAATCGATTGGTAGGAGACATTAATCGATTGGCTTGGGCTAATCGATTGCATAAATCGATTGTGTTAACCCTAATCTCTGAACTTGAGTTTAGGGTTCGTTTGCCTAATCCTTAAGTCATCCATGACTTGTTGGGACTTCCCATTGCCCAATATCTGAGCCAATCGATTGCACTAATCGATTGTGCCAACCCTAAACTCTAAACCTAAGTTTAGGATTCCTTTGCCAAACCCTCAAGTCATCCATGACCTGTTGGGAATTTCCGTTGCCCAATATCTGGTCAACCTTGACCTATTGGGACTTTCTCACTCATGCCAAGTGTTTAGTCCTCCTTGACCCACTTGGACTTCTCTTTGCCTAACCTCAGTTAGGCATTCCCCTTGCCTAACCTCAGTTAGGAATTTCCCTTGTCTAACCTGAGTTAGGACTTTTCCTTGCCTAACCTCAGTTAGGACTTCCCCTTGCCTAACCTTAGTTAACACTTTCTCTTGTCTAACCTCAGTTAGGACTTTTCCTTTCCTAACCTTAGTTAGGACTTCCTCCTGCCTAACCTTAGTTATGACTTCCTCCAACGTAAACTCAGTTAGGACTTTCTGTTGACTATTCTCAGTTAGGACTTTCCCAAACAAGTATCCAGTCCTCTCTTGACCTACTTGATTTCTCTCACACATATTGTCAAACATTGCAACTCAAGCTCGAGCCAACCTGAGCTTAGTCAACTTGGTCAACCTTGACTTGAGGACGATTGCGCCAACAATCTCCCCCTTTTTGATATTTGACAATATATTTAAGTCAGTTTAACTCATAAACCTAATTTCCTTCTTCTCATGCCAAAGCATGAATGAGAGTTTCCTAACTTAAACCCTACATTCTCCCCATTTAGCACACATCAAAAATATTTTCACAAGATTCATTTCTCTTAAATACTCATCCATGTATTTCATAGAGTTAGAAATGGTTAAATTTATTAAATGTGGCTTAATCGATTGAAACAAACTCATTTCAATCAAAATCAGCATCTCCCAATCGATTGATAACTGTTATCAATCGATTGGAGTGACTGAATCGATTGGAGTAATAGATTCAATACCATTCTGTGCTGATCCAAATTAAGGTCAATCATTGGTATCACATACCAATTGATTTGGGCATGTGCTAATCGATTAACAGCTATTGCCAATCGATTATAGTGCATTCTAGTCGATTGCTAACATAGTTCAATTGATTGGTGTTTCTGATTTTGTAATTCGATTTCAGAATTTTTTTTAAAACCCCATAAATAATTCTACGTTTATCAAAAAATTATAAAATTTTATGTAGATATTACTTATGTTATATCTATCAGGAAAAAATAGTTTTCTATCAATATATGTCCCATTTTTAAAGAATGATACAAAGTTGGAAACCATTGAAAACTTTAATGTTTCACTCTAACTTTGTATCTAACTAATCAATGGTGATTCCTATCAACAAATAGATTTCACCAAGGTTTTCCAAAACATTTTGAAATGATTTTCAAAAATAATTTCCAACCATGATCTTTGGGCTAAATGCACATGACTTGTACATTAGCTTTCCTCATGATTGGACTTCACAAAATCAATATACTTTGATGAAACTAAAACTCAAATAGATGCACTAAGTCAACATCTTAAGTTTTGTTCATCCTCCTAACATCTCACTTGTATCTAATATGTCTCAATACACATACAAGTCATCCTAAAGTTCTTGTGAGATGTATAAATGAGTTTTTCTTAAACTAAGGGATCATGCATCTCTAACTAGGCATTTTGACTTTGATCATCCCACCTAGGATGTCAATTTATGCCTTTATCCTTAATTTTAAGAAATTAGGAATTTAAAACAATGCATGATGATGATTATGTCCTACATTAAATGAGTATTTTTTCAAAAGAAAAACTATCATGGCTTAATTATGCATGTATGACATGACATGTAGCAATATGAATGCTAAGATATGATGTCATTGCATGTGATAGGTGTTTGTCTCACCGCAAGTGCACGATAAAGTTGTCAAGTAATAAAAATATCAATTTATAGGGACTGTTAATTAAGCACTAGTCAAGTTATCTAGACAATCACAAGTTGGTTGAAGTCACGAACACAAGAGATTGAGAGAGAGAGAGATCCAAGTTGAGAGAGGTTGGTTGTTGAGAGAGAAGATGGTTTGGGAAGGCGATTATAGGACTTAGGTTTCATTATGATGCTAGTTGAAGATTCTATGGATTGTTCATCTCCCTACCTTCACAATTGCCACAATTGTAGGGATTTTAACCAAATTACCGGTATGACCCTATGAAGATCGCACCGGAGTGTTTACACCATTTCCATTCAATGCTATTACATACAAGATGTAACATAGAAAGTTCGGTTGAGGTAACCCTCTGTCACTAAGGGCTCCCCGAGAATACAGTCTAGATTACACAAGTCACTTCCTAATATTGAATTGGTGAAAACCCATTAAACACTAATTAGCTAATCCCT
>JBBUKS010000008.1:10982036-11029776 GCA_038050645.1 Hedychium gardnerianum | reverse complement strand
TTTCCGCTGCTACTTTGATTTCCGAACGAAAAAGAAAAGATTTTCGAACGAGATTCACTCCCCCCCCTCTCTCTCGTCTCTAACGATCCAACAAATAGAAGGAGTCGGAATTGATTGGGCATTCGATTAAGGGCATCACTAATCGATTAGGGCATGTCCTAATAGATTGGGAGGTTGATTCTTCGCAAAGTAAACAATAAGTGTTGGAATTGATTGGATAATTGATTAAGGGCATCACTAATCGATTAGGGTATGTCCTAATCAATTGGGAGGTTGATTTTGGTGAGTGCATAGTAAGGGCTTCGAATCGATTGGGCAATCGATTAAAGCTTTGTCAATCGATTAGGGTAATCAACTGGGCTATCTTTCGCGAGAATACAGAAGACTCCCAAATCGATTGGCTAATCGATTAAAGCCAAGTCAATCAATTGGGGCCTTTTTTGTAAGAGAACAAATAGTGCGGGAATCGATTAGGAAACTTTCCCTCTCACAAACAGAAGCTTTGAAAATAATTGGCTCAATCGATTAGAAGCTGTCAATCGATTGGAGTAGTTCACTAATCGATTGGGCAAGTTGAAAAAGAGTCGTTATGCAGGTTTGAATGGTCGAATCTTACGTGATAATCAATTGGGGGTAAGGTCAATCGATTGGCTAGCAAAAATCAGCTCGATGAGCAGTGATATTAAGAGGGCTTCATTCAGATTTGCATGGGCCAATTCTTGTGTGTTTGGAGAAGAGGTGTTGTTGCATTTCCCATCATTAAGAGGAAATTAAAGCAAGAAAAGAGCAAGTAAAGCAAGATTCTTCATTGTAAAATCATTTTTAATTTAATTTGTGTTTACTTTCTCGTTTTCTTGTTGTATTCTCGTGCCTGAACTTGTATGAGGCTTTTCCACCTCCAAAAAGTTTTCGAGAAGGAGGTTTTCATAGTAGATGCTATGAGTGAGGAGTGGACCCTTGGATTAGTCTCCTCAAGGAGGTGGATACCATTTAGAATCCAAATGTTAGCAATATGAAGTTGAAGAAAATTTTCATTGCGCCTTCAACGACAAACAAAGAAGCGAACAAAGCTATTCACTCCCTGTCTAGCTCTCTACATGTCCTAACAAGTGATATTAGAGAGAGACTTTGGACTAATCGCCGGAAAGAGCAATGAGCTAGAGTAAGTAGAAGTTAGAAGTTTGAAGTTCTAAATTTCAACAAGTCAAATGACTTATCATCAAAGGAGCTAAACTTAAAAATGGACTTTCCAGATGGATTTAGATATGACATTTGAGTGCCTCCGTCATTTCAAATGGGAAGCTTCGACATTTATAAATGAAGAATGGAGAGTTTTTTGATGATGGACAAAGAGCAATGATTTGCTCTAATGGAGGGATTTGAAGCCCAAATGAATAGCAAAAGAAAACCTCTTTAGGAGAGCAAATGATCTAAGGAGTGATGTGCATAGATTATATATATATTTAGGCATTATTTGTTACACATCTACTTATATTTCACTGAGTATGATCTACATTATCATACTTTATCTCATTATATTGTCATGTTTTTACTCCTTTAGTTTGAAGATTTGCTCTCTTTGTATTTTCATTGACATGACACAATTTGGAGCTAAAATGGAGAAAAATGAAAATCGGAGCAATTTCGGCGAGAGAAACTAGCAATCATGGCCATGTCTCTTCAAGGCACGGTCGTGTTTATTCAAGGCACGACCATACCTTCATTGGACAAGACTTGGTCGTGCCTCACAGGAATGGTAGTGTCTCCCAAGAGATGAAAGATAATTTCCAGCAAGCCTGACATGGTCGTGCCCCTTAGGCACGGTTGTGCCTCTTCAGAAGCTCCCCTCAACAATTCCAAAAGCTCACATGGGCAGGTCATGCCCAAAGGCATGGTCGTGCCTCTTTTCAAGCCATGCAATTGAAGAATTCAACAACAACTACGATCAGGTCGTGGCCAAAGGAACGGCCGTGTCTTCCTTTTACTTGTTTCCCATGGCCAGGCCATGGCCAAGGGGCATGACCATGTCTTTTTCAAGAAGTTTCTAATAGCACGACCATGCTTGAGAGGCAAGACCATGAAAGAGAGGCATGGACGTGTGGCAAGATGACTTGGCCATGTGGATCTGCAATAAAAGGGGTTTTGATATCCCCTTTTGAAGGAGGAAAGGTTTCCTCTTCAAGGGAACCTATGAGGTTCATTTCCTAGCTGATTTCAATGATTCGTCCACCTCCAGAGCTAGGATTTCATCCATAAGACACCGACATTCTCTTAATAAGCATCTCTTTCTCTCAATTCTTTGTTTAGATTGTAAGAATGCTTCTTTTCATGTGTTCAGTTTCTCTCCTCCTTGCTATGGAGTAGATCCCCTAAATTCTAGAATGTAGAGAGTAATTTTAATGTGATGTTGATATATAAACTATGGATTTACCAATTTTCTTATTCAATGACATGTTTATAACTTGTTCTATATATGTTGTGTCTTGTTTGTGTTTGAATTAATGTGTATGTGAATTGTATGCATATGGATGTGAAGGATTGAGCACCATGTAAATGAGAGACTTTAGATTGTATGACAGGGAGCTCTTAATGATAGAGGGTAATCCTTTAACCGAACCTTTTATAGTCATCACCTTGAAATTGGGACAAATTCTCCGCAAGGGATTATCTAATTAGTGTTTAATGAGTTTACATCAATTTAATATTACGAAGTGACTTCTGTAGAGACTGTATGACTGAGGAGCCCTTAGTGACAAAGGGTAATCCTTTAACTGAACTTTCTAAGTTACCTCTTCTACTTAATAGTATTGAATGAATAATGGTGTGAACACTCCGGTGTAACCTCCACGGGTTCCTACCTGTAATTTGGTTAGAATCCCTATAAGTATGTAAACATAGAGGGTAAGAGAATGAACAATTCATAGTACGTCAACTAGCATCATAATAAAATCGAAATCCTAATATCACCTTCTCAAACCATTTCCTCTCTTAACAACCATCCACTCGCACTGGACCTCTCAACCTCTCTCTCTCTCTCTCTCTCTCTCTCACACACACACACACTCTTTTGAGCTCTAGTTCACAAGCTTTCACTTAAACTTTGATTGTTTAGATAACTTGTTATGTGGACTCACTAGTGCTTAGTCAATAGTTCATGAGGATCAATATTTATATTACTTGATGAATTAGTTATGCACTTGTTGTTTAGACACATCAAGTTTTCGGCGCCGTTGTCAAAGACTATTTTCGATTAACATTAGTGATAAGCAATTTAGTTACTATATACACTTTTCTTTTTGTTAATGAATTTTTGGAATTTATTTGTCTCGTGTATAACTTTACATTTCAATTTTCTTTCACTTAAATTCTACATTTTCATTTGCAAATAATTATTTCTTAAACTTGAAAGGACTTGGATTTATTCATTTTGTATATGAAGGGCTAATATTGCAAAAGAT
This sequence comes from Hedychium gardnerianum, assembly GCA_038050645.1. NCBI lineage: Eukaryota > Viridiplantae > Streptophyta > Magnoliopsida > Zingiberales > Zingiberaceae > Hedychium > Hedychium gardnerianum. The sequence goes on along the minus strand of JBBUKS010000008.1, from coordinate 11,026,318 downwards.
CTTTTTACTATTTATTTTGAGATTTACAGAATGTGAAGTACATCTTATCATAGTAAACAAGCCTCTGAAAGATTATGCTACTCCCTTATTTAGAAGGGCATTAAATCCTATTGTACCTCCGCCGATCTATGCTCAGAGTTTAATTCTTGACCCAACATTTATTTCCAAGATTCAAGAAGATAAATTTCGAGGGTCGAATTCTAGAAATCCGCATCAGCATCTTATGAAATTCTATAGATATTGCAATATATTGAAATATGAAGGGGTTCTAGAAGACACAATTTGACTACTAACATTTCCCTTCAATCTCAGGGATTCAGTCAAAACTTGGTTAAATACTTTTCCACCCAAAAGCATCACAGCATGGGATGAATTAGTGCAATGATTTTTGAACAAGTATTTTTCACTAATAAAAATAATTTATCTAAGGAATCAGATCATGAGTTTCAAGAAAAAAGATAGAGTCGTTATACAAAGCATAAGAAAGATTCCTAGATCTATTATACCAATGTCCAAACCATGGTCTTGAAAAGTGGTTGATTATCCATATATTTTACATTGGGATTTTTTTCTCCAACAAGACTCAGCTGTAGGGGGCTCTATAATGAGAAAGAGTTTGAATGAAGCATATGATTTGATTGACCAGGTAGTGACAAACCTTAATGAATGGTCAGAGGAAAATTTCATGATTTTCCCATTAGAAACCTCTGAAATGCAAGGTTTAAAAGAAGGGTTAAACATCAAAGAGAAGTTATATTCAACAATCAGTAATGTTGAAAATCTTAGAGGAGGCAACATTCAATCCCAACATGAAACATTCAAGCACTTAAATGATGAGTTGACCATTTCGGCCAAATCAAATCTTGCAGAGTGTTGTAACGAGGCTATATGGAGAAGTGGTGATGAATTTGAAGAAGCACATTTTCAACCATTAAAGGGTCCCATGGGTCAAGCTTGATCTATGGAAAGTTAGATAATCTAGATAATGGGATTAAAGAGTATGAGCAAATCAAGACACTTGAACAAGGCATCCCTTAACTTAAAGTCATGCCACCTCAAGTAGTACTAAAACCTCTTCCTTTAAATCTTAGATATGAATTTCTTGGGTCAAAATCTACATTTCCAATGATCGTCAATGCAAGTTTGAATGAATATGAGACCAAAAAGCTGCTCAGGGAGCTAAGTTTGCATAGGAAGGTTATTGGATATACCATCGATGACATTAAAAAAATTAGTTCTTCTCTGTGCATGCATAGAATCCTTCTTGAGGATGATCAGTCGAACATCAGAGAAGGATAAATCCTAACATGAAAGAAGTGGTTAGGAAAGAAGTGTTAAAACTATTAGATGCAGGAATTATTTATCCTATCTCTGATAGTGAATAGGTAAGCCTCGTACATGTTGTTATGAAGAAAGGAGGGATGATTGTGGTTGAAAATGAGAACAATGAATTGATTCCTACTCGGACGATTATCGGATGATGTATGTGCATTGACTATAGGAAGTTAAACAAAGAAACAAGGAAGGACCATTTTCCTCTTCCCTTCATTGATCAAATGCTTGAAAGACTTGCTAAGCACACATATTTTTGCTATCTAGACTGGTCTTCCGTATTTTTTCAAATTCCTATACATCCTCATGATCAAGAGAAGACAACTTTTACATGCCCGTATGGAGCCTTTGCTCACAAAAGAATGTCTTTTGGTCTTTGTAATGCACCTACTACTTTCCAACACTACATGATGGCTATCTTCTTAGATTTGATTGAAGACATAATAGAAGTTTTCATTGATGATTTTTCTATGTATGAAACTGACTTTGACACATGTTTGTCTAATCTTTATAGGGTTTTACGAAGATGTGAGGAAGTTAATTTGGTTCTGAATTGGGAAAAATATCATTTCATGGTTAAAGAAGGAATAGTTTTGGGTTATAAGATTTCTACAAAGGGAATTGAAGTTGATAAGGAAAAGGTAGAAATAATTGAGAAACTTCCTCCACTGACAAATGTGAAAGGGGTGAGAAGTCTTTTGGGTCATGCGAGATTCCACTGACGCTTCATAAAAGATTTCTCCAAGATTTCCAAACTCCTGACTAATTTATTACTAAAGGACGCTGAATTATATTTTGATCAAAACTATATAGATGCTTTTGATAGTATAAAAAGATCTTTAGTAACCTCTCCTATAATGCAAGCACCGAATTGGAAGCTCCCATTCAAAATTATGTGTGATGCAAGTGACTATGCTATAGGAGTAGTGTTGGGGGTAAAGAAAGGGCAAGAAAGTGTATATCATACATTATGCTAGTAAAACTCTAGACGATGCCTAGGTCAACTATGCTACTACAGAAAAATAATTGCTAGCAGTTATCTTTGCATTTGATAAGTTCAGATCATATTTGGTAGAGTCAAAAGTGATAGTTTATATAGATCACGTAGCCATTCATTACTTCGTTAGAAAGATGCAAAACCCAGTCTTATCATATGGATATCGCTACTTCAAGAATTCGATATAGAAATTAGTGACAAGAAAATGGCAGAAAATGTTGTGGCAAATCATTTATCCAAAATGTGTTAAGATGTACAAGGAGACGTAGATAACCACTCACCCATTGATGATTCTGTTGGATTGAAAGATAGCGCTGGGGGGGGGGGGGGTTGAACAGAGCTCGTGGCTTTCTTATGTTTTCGTAAAACTTAAGAGTATAGGCAATAGAAAAGAAATAAACAGGAACAGAAATAAACTAACACATTTTTTTTTTACTTGGTTTATCGCTCGGCGACAACTAGTCCAAGGCTTGCACCCGTATGAGTGCTTACGTTGGGCAATTCACTATCAGTTCGAAGGTTACAAAATATGTGGAACTTGAAATTCAATAATTAAAAATAATACCAACAACTAAGAAAGTAGAAGCTCGAGCTTTGATTGTCGGGGCAGCATTACGACGTCGTAAAATAATTTTTACAGTAGCGTCTGATCATGGAAATCTTATGGAATCATTATTCGAAGTTGTTGGTCGAAGTATTCTTTTATTGACCCATCCAAGCGCCACTATTTGCATTGAGGCGCCTCTATCCGAGTTGATTTGATCGGATCTGAGTTAGCCGCGTCTTATTCGCTTCCAGGAGCCTCAATCCCTTTGAGGCGTCTCAAGCGCCGATGTGGCTCGATCTGTTCGAATCTTGACTCTGTCGAGTCTATCCCAACCCACGCCCTCAATCCCTTTGAGACACCTGGTTGCTGACTTACGCTGACCAACCAAAGGTTGCCACCTCATCCTATTTCGTGCTGAGGTCATTGCGGCACCTCAATCCCTTTGAGGGGCCTGGTTCATCTTGAGGCGCTGGATCCTTCCAGGCGCCTGGTTCAATAGTTTCTAGGATTATGTTTTCTACATCACAGAGTTAGCACATAAAAAATATATAACATCATAAATAATATTTGACATTCTCGAGACTATCCAATTATAACTTTTGAATTTTCGGTGAAACACTAGGTCGAACCGACGCCTACTGTTCCCTTAATGGGGAATGCGTCATCATCTACTCCTCTCAAGAGAGTTTACTTGTTGCCAAATATCTGGACCTCCAGAATATTTGGACTTCGCTCAGCATTAGATCTCGACCTTTGAGACTTCCCGCTAGACATCTAATCCTCGATCCGACTAGACTCCTTCCTGGTGTCCTCGACTCCAAGGCTTTCTGTCTAGTGCCCTCGAACCCTAGGACTTCTGCCTGATGTTATCGATCTACCAAGATTTCTATCCAATCCCACGTACCAGGACTTCGTTTCTCAATCTCCCTGATCAAGTCTTCTTGCCCAGTCTAACTAACCAGGACTTCGTTGCCTAGCCTCAACTAGGACTTTCACGATGCCTAAGTTCCCTTGGGACTTTCTTCTTGAGCTTCATGCACACTCAGTCAAACTTATTATATAACAACAAACTTAACTTTAAACCTTTGCTATCTATCAAAACATAGGTTCGATTAGCTGGTGCTTCCAGCACAAATAAATTCCTTTCCAGATGAACATCTTTTATCTGTCACTAGTTTTAAGGTCCCATGGTATGCAGATTTTGTGAATTATCTTGCTTGTGAATTCTCCCACCAAATCTCACTTATTAGTAAAAGAAGAAATTTCTCACAGATGTCAAATATTATGTATGGGATGAACCCTTGCTTTATAAGAAATGTGGTGATACAATCTATCGAAGATGTGCACCTGAGGATGAAACTAAGTAAATTTTGCATCATTGCCACTCATCATCCTATGGGGGACACTCTAGAATTGTAAATATATCAACTAAAATTTTACAAGCTGGCTTCTTTTGACCCCATTTGTTTAAAGATGCACAGGAATACGTGCTATCTTGTGACTATTGTTAGAAAACAGGCAATATCATGAAGCAACATGAGATGTCTTTGAACTCTATCCTTGAAGTTGAACTATTTGATGTTTGGGGAGTTCATTTTATAGGATCGTTTCCTTCATCATGTGGAAATAATTACATCTTGGTTGTTGAAGATTATGTTTCCAAATGGGTAGAAGTTATAACCTCACCTACTTGTGATGTCAAAACTATCATTAAGATGTTCAAGAAGGTAATCTTTCCTAGGTTTGGAGTTCCCAGAGCAGTTATCAATGATGAGGGTTCTCACTTCATTGAAAGACAATTCAAAAACTTACTTAAGAAATATGGAGTAAGCCATAAGATTGCAATGTCATATCATCCGCAGACAAGTGAGCAAGTAGAAATATCAAATAGAGAGATCAAAGGAATTTTGGAAAAGACAGTTTCTATGACCAAAAAGGATTGATCTCTAAAGTTGGATGATGCTCTATAGGCTTACCGTCCTTCTTATAAGACTCTAATTGGAATGACACCATTTTGTTTGATTTATGGAAAGTCATGTCATCTACCGGTGGAATTAGAACATAAGACTTATTAGGCAGTTCAACGATTGAATCTTGATTTGAAATTAGCCGGAGAAATGAGGAAGCTTCAACTCAATAAATTGGATGATCTTAGAATGGATGCTTATGAGCATGCTAAGGTTTTCTTTCTCTTTTTTGAATTGTCTTGATTGCAACTTGTATTCCTTATGTTTTCTGGTTGTGACTCCGATTCTATGAAATAAACTCTTGATTCTAAGATTATGAAGTAACCTTATTGATATATAAACTCAACTTGTTTAATCTATAGAGTTTGAATTATTCTTTTTCAATAATATGTGTGATTGTGGTCCGGATCTACTGATTTAACACGATCTTGATGCTAACCCCACAAGATTCATATCCCACGAGGATTTGAAGATGGATCGAAAGGAGAACCCAATTCTCCAACCCGTAGAACCCTGAAACGTGGAGATTTGTCTACGAAAGTAGCTCGATATGCCAATTCATAATAGATTGTATTAGATCCTAACTGATCGGTTTCAATTCGTAGTCATACAGTAAGAGTAGGCATCTCAAGAGTTGTGTGATCATATGACAAGAATCTCCTTAAGAAAGCAACCCCTCAGCTCTATCACTTTGAGAGTAGAGGATAATTGAAATTGAAACGCCGGTATAGTATTTAAAGTTCACATTGGATACATGAGACAATCTACCTACATAAATCATCGTTAAGGATAGGAAATCAAACATAGATTCAGAGTTTATAATCATTTAGGTGAAACCGAAATCTTAAAATCATTTTATTCACAAATCACTCTACCTTCACTTGATTTTCTATTTTCTTTCCTTGATCCTTTAGTTCTTGAACCAACCAAACCTACGATTAGTTTAGATAATTAAATTTGCTTAATATATTAATACTTCGCCATCATTCCATATGAATTTAATCTTTTTATTACTTGATGACAGAATTGGACACTTACAATTTCTCACCACATCACTTGCTCCATTATCTCATTTGGAAAAGTGGTTAGTGGATTAGAAGTGGATTTTCCAAATAAAATTATATGAAAAAGGAGTTGCTCCCTTTAACAAAATTAAGATAAAGTTGAGCCAAAAAATGCCCAAATTTAAGATAAAATCATGAGGAAGTGTGATTTCTTTATTAATAAAAAATATACATCAAATTAGTGTCCTAATAATCCGGCTAGATGGTGATTTAACATGGATTTAACATCTTAAAACCAAACCAATTTTAAAATGGCTTTTACAATAATGGAACTGCTCGGCAAAAAAGGTTAATGATGAGAAAACAAATGTTTGTATTAGAATTGTACATTTTATCCTATTTATTAGTATTGCAATATCACTAATTCATCAAACACATGCATAACTATATTTAACAATTGAGGACTAGTTGTGCAAATGAACCGATCATAGTATAAAAATATTAATGTTCAAGCTCAAAAAAAATATATGATAATATATATAATTGACTCATACTTGATTCAAAATGAAATTCAAACTCAAGTTTGATTCGTGTTGTTCAAAATTTAATTCTAACATAATATAATAACTCAAAAGGTCAAATTTAAGTTTAATTATTTAAATCTTAATTTAAGCATATTCAAACCAAATAGAGTATCATGAGTTTAAATTTTACCCCATGAAGACTTTTTAAACCCAACTTAGAAAATCCCCACAACCTTCTTATCTAAACGCATGGCCCCGTGAAGACTTTTTAAACCAAATATTCAAAGCAGAACAATGAAATGTAAAATCATTGCAACAAGATGTTTAAATTAAAATGCAAAGCTAGCAAGCAACAATTCTCAGTCTAAACATGCTTCCATTGAAATCCAACATGGTCCACATGAGTTGCAGATAACAAATTGATAAACAATGGCAAGAAGTTGCTTGCTAATGGAGCAACCTTTTGCTTTCTAGCAAATTTCACCCTGCTCTTCTAGCTTTCTCTGTTCCACAAGCTCCAAATATCCTGAAAGGCAATCATCAAACTTGATCGTTCCATCCGTCTCACGCATAATGTGGCGCTCAATATACAAGTCACCATGAATTTAATCAGGGAGCAAGGTTAGTGGAACAACAATAAAGATGGTAGCTGGACTCAACACTAGGTAGACTCATTCCAAAGAAATCAAAATACTTGTATCCTTCAACATTTCTAAGACCCATTCAATCTAAAGCACTCGTCAACCATCTCACCGACAACCTAGGATTACTCTTAAAGAGGCTTTAGGTTGCTGAAAAGCATGGAGGCATTCTGGTATTGCTAATCCCACCATTTGCCCCTCCAAGATGCAGTCCTCTTAAAATCAACTATGATCTATCATAACCCCACGTCCAGGATTGATCCTCAACTCTAGCTCCTTGATCCATAGCATTTATGGTCTAAGCTTGCAAGTATTTTTTTATTATTAAAGCAGGGCCAGAAACCCAAATAAAATCAGGTTAAAATTGGACACAATTTGCAATAACCACCGATCATCATCTACTCAAGCACATTCCAGCAGTTACAAAAGCGACTATTAATCAATGTAAGACAAATCTTGTCCCCGAGTCGATAAAAAAACAACCTTGTGAAAACTTGTTTTTTAATACCAATAACAGCATTAACTGCATCTAACTTGACTGGGAAAAAATAATTGGCGAGGCACAGGAACAATAAATTGCAAGTGGTGAATTCTAATGTGGTGGGTTTTTTTTTGTTCCTTTTCCCTATCCTTTTCCTTCCTGGCCATCCATCAAAAGCAAAACCAAGCCCAAATATGCAATTGAGAGCAGCAAACACATGAAGCACCAACCCTCTGGTTCCCAGCTAAAACATAAACTTTCAATTTTATGAAGACAACAAAGATTACAACGAGAATGATAACACCACCTCATATCTTTGCTTGAAGCATCCGGGGTAACAAAAACTATGAATTTTGAATTTACAAAATTTAGTGGAAACATCACTGTATACTTGTCTTATGCTCTTCCCTGTCTGAGATTTTGTTTGGGTAAATAGAAACAATATTGTCAGAAATTGAGATAATGCCTCTGCAAATAGAGAACATTTTCCATGACCAAACCTGCAATTCTTTAATAGAATTCTTACCGATTTTTCTGAAACACCAACCATTTTCCTATCATTCACTCACAGCGCACAAAATTGTACTTTTCAGTAAGTGCGGAGGTGTTCAAAATATTATTTATCAGCATCTTGAACTTCAAACTGTATTCACCTCCGCTGAAATATAAATATATAAATAAATAAGAAACTGTAACAAAAGAAGTTAGGGACAGTATATGAAAACGGACCTGATGACTAACTAAATGCAGTCATAAATAATTGCCTACAAAAATAAGCGCAACTGTTTTCAGGTTGCACATTAATTCCTCTACTAAATGGGTCTTGTAACAGTGAAAGCTCAACTAGAGAACAGCAAATCCATCCGTCAAATAAGAAAAACACTTGGCTCTTCAAATTTAAATATCACACGGTAGTATTGACCCTAAAATTACTATACCAAAAGTTCAAATTAAAATCTATCCATAGATATCTTTCAAAAAATCATTAAACGGGTAACACTGAACTTGGGGCGACCGGCCCAGCCCCACAAAAATTTTCCACCGGCCGTCGGGATAAATCAAGAAACGCTAATAGAGGCTCGTCCAGATGGCTAGTATTCTTAGGCCCGCTTTTCACTGGAGAGAAAATCCCCTACAGTGCGTCGCGGCTGAAATTCAAACCTTAAATCTCTTGGTTATGCATTGGAGGGTCTTACACCATTGCACCATAGATATCTTTCAACTTTCATATAAAGTAGACATATATCTTAAATAGTTCCATAAACTTTGCAACACAAATTGAATAATCACTAAGAGACAGAAATTACATGTGATTCAAACTGATTTAGCCCAAAAAAAAAAAACAGAAAAAGCAACCAAATTAACTAATCAGCATACTTAACATACTTCAATTAGTCGTGTGATGTTATGAAAAAGAAGCGCCACATTCACAAACACAGAACAATAAATGCAGAGTTTTCTAAACACGTGAGAATCTTATGAACCAAAATTAGATGTATTTGAGCAATCAAGAAATAAGAAGAATACCAATCTAGGAAAAATCCAAATTTATGGGATTCCTTGAGACAAAAATGTATTGAGAAATCAGAGAGAGCATTAGAATCATATCAAGACTGAGAGGAAACCAAAAAAAAGCAAACAAGTTTTTCTTCAAAAGTCAAAAAGTTCCTGAGTGTAAAGATCCTTGTCATTGACATGTGTGTTTGACCAATTGATCGGGATTTTCATCAAATGCATTGCTATCATGACCAAGAAGTACAAAAAGAAATACAAAAGAAGGCTACAAACAAGTGATAACGAGAGATGAAATATCAAATGTCTCCTAATAGTTCTAAAAGAAAAAAGGTGTTGGTGCAACCTTTCTCTGAGAGATCCAATGTGACCTTAGGTTTTGAAATTTGGACAAATAGTTTAAGTTAGACAGTCTTGTGATTTGATATGTGTGTTAGAGTGTGCAAGGACTCGGTCGATACACACATGAGACGACTTGGAGCAACCAAGGTCATGGTTACCCGATGCCACAAAGTCTGTTGAGATCGAACGAGGACGGTATGGGACATTTGAGGGACCGTAGGACAAGAACCATAAGAGTGTAGTTGTGAGTAAAATAGCAAACTACGTAAGAAGAGCGTGAAGGGTGGCACAAGGGGGGAATAGCAATCATAGTAACTCCTGGAAAGTACCACTAACTTTTGCCTTCTCAATTAGCTACCGAAGGTGACGAAACCTCTAAAAACCTAAAGAAATTACAAGGATTCCAAAAATAAGATTAAAAGAATTACAAGGCTTCTAAATAGGTTTGAGCAACTTTATTTTGCCAACCACAAACCCTCAACCAAACTCTCTTTTTATAGCCATAGAAACCCCTTACTGTAATCTGGTTTGTTGCCCAACAATCTTGGTCGGGTCTGGACCATCAATCGATTACTTCATCAACTGCTACACGCAACAACGATTTCCTTTCTACTTATCCACCTTAGCATCAGTCGACCGATAACTTACCATCCTACTCAATAGACTAGGTCACAAATAGAATCATTATGTTTGTTGGCTCCTCAACTTATGTCGATTCATCCATCAGTCAACTGGGTTCCACATCAGTTAACTCATCCAAACAACAAACTCCAAGCAACGACAACTTTGGGATTTGGTGCACTCGGATTCCCCACTGATCAAGTGGTTATTGCAGATTCGTAACCTTATCCTTACGGCTACTCGCCGGCGGGTGCTATGCAGAGGTTGGCAGATTGGTTTGAGCAGAACGGAAGTGTGGCCAAGGCTTATGACTTATTTAGGTGTCCCAATCCTAATGAGGACAATGTGGAAGTCCTACAGCCAACCTAGCCATGCAATTACGCTTTGGATGCTAGCTCAGAGGCGACTTCCCACCAAAGACAGATCAAACTACTTGGAGGATCGGTGGTGTCTCTTGTAGGCGGGAGATGAAGTCACAGGAGCACTTGTTCTTTGGGTGCCCTCCTGTAGCGATCTTATGGCTAAGGGTCAGAGAGTGACTACATGTGGGGCAAGAGATGTCTACCTACCGGCAAAGGTACGAGTTTTTAGGCGTTTCTTCAGAGGAGGTCGTCTCTTGACTAAAGCCAGACACCTTGCGATGTCGGCTTTGATACACTTTGTATGAAGATCTAGGAATAGTTGTACCTTTGATTAAGGACAATTGGAGAGTGAGAAATTTTTTAGAAATATACAAATCCATGTTTACCGGACTTTGGGAGTGTTTTCTGATCTGACATTATGTTAGACATGAGATGCTACTAATTTTTGGTTATTGTACTCAATATCTTGCTTTGATATATACATTTTACTTATCAAAAAAAAAAAAACTTTGGGGTTTGGTTCATCAATCGCCTTCATGTTTTATGAGTCGACCGGTCTCCCAACAACAACCAACTCTAAGGTCGAATCAACCTACGTTGAGTTCTACCCTCGCCCCATGTGTACGGGTCACTCAACCCTCACAACTCATATAGGAGCCTTGCCATCGCTACTTGACTTCGCCTCTCAGCCATCACCCGTCAGCTTGTTGTATCCCTCGGATGCAAACGAGCCCTCGACTCCTCCACATGCCATCATTCACCTCTTCGCCTACATAATCCACTTCCATCGGCTCGATGGTCCTCATCCTGTGGTCCCTTAATCTGCCTCATGCAACTTTCTTCGAACACTTACGGACTCGAGCCATCAAGCTGCCAACTTGGTCGCAGCAAATCATTGCTCTAGAGTTGCTCCAACGCAACCTCGGTTCTCCTCATTCTGCAATCCCCCAGATGTCTCATTCCATCCTTAGTGATCTACGAACCTCCAAGCCACTGATTGTGTCACCTTGGCCACACCAAGTCATCATTCAATCATCACTCAATCTCGTCTCAATCGTGTATTTTTGCAAATTCCTGCACACTCAAACACACATCAAAACACTGTGCCTAAACATCAAAACCCAAGGTTGCGCCATATCATTTTGGAACACAACTGTACCAATAGCAAGACAAATCCAATTAAAAGCCTTCTTTTGTAATTAAGCTCTCTTGTATTTCTCTATTGTAATTGTAATCTTATAAGAAATTTCTCCACCTACGGTACTTAACCTTGAAGGAGAAAGTTAGAGACTTTCAGAGAGTGATCCCCTGATGGATCATAGGTCCTGGAAAATCTTTGTTTGACTAAATGGTATGTGTTTACTTGCATATGTTTATCTTATTGTGCTTACTATATTGATTTGCAAGAGAAGTCTAGAAAATTTGTTTAGGAATCAAGTAGCACATTGCAAAACTGTTGAATTAGTTCTTTTCAGCTTGAGAAACGATCAAGGGGGACTTGATATTCTGGTATAGAGTCTAATGGAGAACTTTGAATACAAATTAAGATCATAGAAGATGCATGAGATCACTGATTAGGGTATTGTCAGTGCATTATTTTTATGTTGTCAAAAGGGGAAAATAGTGTTGTATAAGTTAGGAGAATTAATATTCTTCTCAATAAGATGTTAGTTTAAAATTCCCGACCAAAGGGGAGCTTAGGTAAGGTGGAACCTAGATTTAGGTCTTGCATGGTATGCATTTTAGTTCTAATGATGGATTTGGTAAATTTTGGTAAATTGTGAAAGGGAAGATAGGCTTAGGTCTCATCTTGTATTTTGTTGTATTTTATTATATATGTTGTTTTTCTGTAACTTAAATAGATTGTCAAACATCAATAAAGGGAGATTATTAATGCAATCATGCCCAAAATGCTTTGATATGACATTGGATTTCAATGCTTGGGTAAAAGGTTTGCATTAGGCTCAATCTTATGATTAGATGTGTTCAAGTGTGTAGGGACTTAATGGATAGACACATAGGGATAACTTGGTTACCTAATGGCTCAAGGTCCATTGAGATCTAAGAAGGATGGTATGGGATATTCAAGGAATTACAGACTAGGAGCATCAAAGTGCAATTGTGCCTAAGATAGTGAACTACGTAAACAGAGCATAAAGGATAGCACAAGGAGAGAGTCAAGGGTGGGCAAAGGTTCAGTACATCCGAGAGATGAGACGTTTGACGGAAGACAACTGAGGAGGACTACATTTATGGAGTGAGCCAAAGGCATGATGCATCTAAGGAATGAGAAGTTTGATAGGAGATGGCCTAGAAGCGGACACAGTAGTATAGTGAGTTGAGAATTGAGAGAAAATGTACATGGGGACATGCAAGTAAATCTCAACTTAGACAACTCGGTCATTAGATGAGTTGTAGTCAAAATAGGAGTCCTTTAACCGACTGGTGGTTGAGTCAACTGAGTAGTCAACTTAAATGCGAACAGCCAGTCAACTAGTCTGTATGGGCAATCGACTAGTGGAGGCTAGATGAAATGGTCACCAAAGGAAACAATCGTGATCCACGAGAATCGGTTAAATCCAATCACTTGGTGGTACATAGTAGTCAACTGATCAACAGAAGGAGGTATTAAAGGTTATAAAAGGACTCGTTGGAGGCTTCACATTGGCGAAATAGAATTAATTATACCCAATTAATAGCGGCCTCCTTTGTAATTGAGCTCTCTTGTATTCTTCTATTGTAATTGTGACCATGTAAGAGGCTTCCCACCTCCAATGCTTGACCGTGAAGAAAAAAGTTAGCGGCTTCCTAGGAGTGATCCAGATCATAAGTTGTGGAATAGGAGCTTGTGGTCTACTGAACCATATAAAATCCTTGTGTGATTAGATGGTATGTGTTTGCTTGCATATGTTTATTTCGTCGCACTATTTATTTGTGACCTTGGTGCAATAGCAAGAGAAGTCTAAAAATTCTATTTGCAAGTACCGGACACCATTTACACCCCACTCTAACATCCGATCATCACTACACGTGTTCCACCAAAAGGAACTCGGTATAAAGAACTAGCAATGAGAAATAGAACTTAGCTTGATAAAATATCAAACCAAGTGTGAGACAATGGACAACAAACCAAGGCCCAATGTATGTCTAAGTTATACCTGTTGAAATGGATCACTTTTGCTTCCCCATTAATATGAACTTCCTTGAATTTAAAATACATTCTATTTTAAAAGGATATCATAGAAGGCAGACCAAAAATATCTAACATGCTTTTTGCCACCAGTGGTGATCAGACCAGTGGTGATCAATAGCCTGTTAATCTCTAAAGAATTTAAGAAATTTCAGAAGAGTTACGAGTTACAACCTTATGCGGCTTATGGAAGCAATAGCTCGAAAAGCACTTCGAATCATATCTTCATTACGGTCTACTTCTTGCTTCACTGCATCTGCCTTTGGCTTGTGACTGATAGTCTTTTCAAGAGGATCAACGAGTGAGTCCAGAACTGCATGAGAAACAATAACAAATAATTTGCAAGTAAAACTAAAAAAGCTTCAATATGATAAACAATCAGTCAAAAAAAAAAAACCTGCAAGAACAGCAGCAGGGCATTTATCTGCAAGTTTCGAGAGGATAAGATGGCATGGCATCTTCACATCATAATGATCTGAAAGGGCCATAAAGTTCAAAGGTTAAGAGACGACAATACAAACCAAATTTTAGAGGTAATAAGGTTCAACACGAGTAACATAGCCAGAACTAATGAATCATCTGAGATATGGAGCAATTCTCTGAACTCTGAAGATATAGTGAAGTGAAGAAATTAGATGAAAAGAATGTCATATCAGCCAAGATTTGCTACTCTAAATGGCAATAAATAGGTTGCATTAAGTTTATCTTTGCTTGCTTATTTTAGAGAATCCATACCACTTAATCCAGAAATCAGGTAAGGAACTATAAATGTAGAGGGATTCATTTGATCCAAACAACTGTCCAACAAGGTGTCCACACACTCAAAAGCTGCTTTTCGAAGCTCAAGACCATCATCTACAATGTGCTTGAAAGGACCAAGATCAACTGTTCTTATCATTTCTTTCTGCCAAAATAAAAATAATAATAATAATAACATATGCTTGGTGGTGCAATAAGCAATAATTACTTTTAATAAAAATCAAGAACCGTCGACAGTAACAAAAACAAAAAGAGGTAAGAAAAACAAGCTTGCCAGTAAATTGTTCTTCAGATGAACTCTAGTAGCAAAATTTTGTAAGAGAACATACTGTTTGAATGAATGACAAGAAGTCAATAATTAATCTGGTTCAAAGCAATTCATGCCAATCCACAAGATGCAGCAAACTTGGCACCAAAATGATGCTTAAAACAGCATAATCATGTCAATAAGAGGAAATGAATATCCTACCTAACTGATATAGCCTCTCATTAAATGTGCCAACTCTACATCCTTCTATTGTTACTCTATGCAAAATCAATCACATTCTCTTTAATCTTGCAAGATAAAATTGCTATACCATATATCTAACACCAGATCATGAAGAACGCTAAAACAAAAACAGTCTTGTAGATAATTCTGACCACATTAAATTCACCAGAAGTTTATTTTCCAATCCCTATGCAGATGGCTCATTTAGACAAAGTGGATTAGGCATTCCCAGTGAATGCAAAAAGCCTCTTTTACAAACAGACCAAATAAGGTGAAACGCCATACCTTAATGACAGTCTGATCATAAAGCAGCGGTAATAACTCAGGAAGAAATCCTTTAATCAGGTTTGGTTTGTTATGAGCAGCTGTACTCAAAGCCAGAACAGCTGCACGACGAACATGCTGTCGGAAAATACATTGGATTAACATCAACTTGGATAACTAAAAAGATTATTTACATCATTAGAAATCATGAAGTAATACTCTATCATTGTCTTTAATGAGCATCAAGAATGTGGAGATCTCTGGATACAAAATTTCATCTATCTTTTCAGGTCTTTCAACAATAGCATATTTAATAGCAATAACAACTGTTGCTCTTTTGAATGCAGTAGAACTAGCAGTCCGTTCCTACAGCAATAAACACAAATATGAATTCTGCAAGTGTAGAATGCGCTATAAAAATTTCCATCACAACTCAAGCAAGGTAACAAGACACCTTTAGTGCAGGTACGAGCTTTTTGGGCTCAATAAGTGCAATTTTGCCCAAACACTCGGCAACAACATTGCGAACCCCTTCTTCATCACTTTCACAATGATTGAAGAGTAAGCTCAATATCTTCTCAACATTAGAATCCTGAAACTCGCTTTTGCCAGGCTGTTCAATAGATTGTCTAGCAATAACCTACATAGGCAGCAAAAAAAGTTGATAAATTGCACCTAGACCATATGCCCTAAAAGAAATCAGAGATTTGAAGAAATAATAACCTCTTTCAAAGAATGAAGCAAAAGGTATTGCTTTTTTTGTTGATTGTCAATTTGATCCAAGATAAACGGAAGATATTTAGATAGATTGCCCACAGCAATGTTTCCAAGAGCATATGAAGCTGCAGATTTTATCTCTTCAAAAGGAGACTGGAATGACTCAATAACAATATTCTCAATGTGCACATGTATGCTAAGATCCTTCCTTCTTCCAATTTCTCCCAGACATAGCAATGCCAGGTGTTGTTTAGCCTGTTGAATTGCAAAAGAATCAGAATCTTCAACAATAAATAAAATAACAATTTTGTTAGCAGCTGTGGCATGAGTTCACCAAAATTAGATAGTGGGATCTGAAATTTCATATTTTTAATAAGAAAAATCCTCTCATTTCTAAGCACCAGCTCAAACATAAAAACAAGTTTCCAGAGAATAAGGATAAAAAATAGTTTAGTTCAGACAGCTATATTTGCATAGAACCTCTATAACTTCATATCACAGTACATATAGGTCAGTCAAATTTACCTTTGTAATAAGGTACAGAGATTCAAAGTTCGGATTGTAGGATCATAGCATAGTGTTGGAAGGACCTACAATAAATTGAAATATTTTTTAAAAACTAAATTTTACACTTATAACTTATCTTTAACATTATTTTTTAATATATAATAATAGTAACATGAGCATTATATACTTCATCCAAATCCTTGTAGGATTTGACTCAAGCAAGAATCTTATGAATCTATGATCTTGATCTTGAGCTAGGATCTTATGAATATACAATCTTGATCTCGATAACCTTGACTAGATGAAATAAAATTACTTCTAAATATTTTAAACCATGAGATTTACTAAATAGATCATCTGAGAAAAATTTGGTAATCTGGTATTCTTTTAACTCTCAACTAGAAAAAAGTGTTTTTTTAACTTCTGTTGTCATGCATCAATAATTATCATTTATCTTAATGAAGTTGCTACTTGTTAAATAAACATGCAATGCTTAAAGAATTATTGCATTTTTCAAATAATTAATATATGCTTCTAAGCAATTGTGCTTTGTCATATTATAATATAGATATAAGATTATAGGATCCTAAGGTCCAAATCACACTTAACTACCAAGCATGGTGTGGCTCAGCATGAATGTAACATATAGCGTCCTTTAAGATTTTGGTACTTATGTGCTACTCTGATGGGTGGTTAATAGGCAAACTGTCTAATTGCAATAAGTACCCACCGTTACTGTCTGTTCCTAGCCAGACAATCTTTCCACTACTCATAGGGCTTTGTAATATACACCAGGTTACAGAGTCAAAGACTAGACACCAGCAGTTGTAGCTTTGTCTCTTTCCAATAGTTAAAACAGGAAAAATAGGCCTAATTTTCTTGCTTTCCATTGTTATTCATAACTACACAGTCCCTCATTAGCCCATATTCTCATTTATTCCATGAAGAAGTCTCTCAGTTCACTCAACATCTTAATATCTCAAATCCTCTAAACCCTCCTGCATCTTAACTTCTAGACTCTTCAAATTCTCCATTTCCTTCTTTTATTTAACTTTCATCCTGGTATGGATCTTAAATTGTAAAAAAAAGTTGATCTTAGATGCATGGCACTTGGAGAAACATAATATTTAGCAGTCTACCAGTGTGATTACATTGCTTTTAGTGGAACAGTAAGGATATTGCATGTCTTAAGCGGCAATCTGCCAGGTGTTATGCCAGAATTGTCAAAAGCATCAAGGTATCACAAAAATTTAATAAGCATTCCTTCTCAATCCTTGCTAGCTATTCCATGGAATTGTTATTCCATTAATCAATGCAATGGAATTGTTCATAGGTTTCCATTCTCAAGGAATCAATTCCATCTATGAACCAAAAGTATAATTAATGTATTATGTATGCACCAACTTCATTAATTTACCATTAGATGTTTGAACTTGTAATGTAAAACATTAGTTTTTCTATTATTAAGACTTGCACTATGTTATTAGGATTCTGGTTATCACCTTTACTTGTATTGAGAGCTGGACCTCATAAGCCTGTCATGCCAGACATATAGATCCCTTTGACCCCATATTCCCACTTGATAGCATGTTTGGAATAGGTTCATGCATGGGTTGGATACACATACTCAAGACCAATTAACATTGATAATAAGATCCAAGTAACAAAAACTATACCTGGTTGATTTCACTTTAAGCAAACACGAAAATTATAAAGAGTGGCCTTAAAGTGGAACCATCTTTTAAAGCAATTGTAAAGTGATAGAAAATCATAGTTGTATTGAGGGCTAGACCTCATAAGGGTATGTCGTGCCAGACACAGATCCCCTTGACCCCATATTCCCACTCACTCTACATAAAGTGGGACCATCTTTTAAAGGAATCCTTTTCTATCATAGTTGTATTGATGGTTGGACCTCATAAGGGTATAATTGATAATACGTTTTACATGGATTGGATACTCATACTTGAAACCAATTAAAATTGGTAATAAGTAAAGATCCAAGTAATAAGTAATATACCTGATTGATTTCACTTAATGTAAACTTGAACGTCATAAAGAGTGGCATTAAAATGGGACCATTTTTTAAAGAGGGAATTGTAAAATGATAGAAAGTCACAGTTGTGTCCCCATGCTACAATATAGTACTCTTGTAGAAGGATGTACAAGATCACTTCATTTTCATCTTCAAGCAATTTATGCCTAAATAAGTGCAACTATATTACAGAAAGTGACCCATTGCAGAACCTGAAGAGGGATATAGCTTGAATTTTATCACGAGTCATATACCAATCATGTAGAAGTTCTTCACATTCCTAAATCTACAATAAAAGATGCAAATGTTGCAGAAACAAAGAACAAGAAATTCATAACATACAGAATTCATATTGCTGTCATCTTTCAGAATTCCTTTCAGCATGTCTACAGTCGATGCACATTTCTGATCACCAGCTGCTAAGCAAAGTACAGCAACACACTGTGCAACAGAATGAAGAGCCTGTTTAGCAAGACCACCAGACTGTGGTGAAGGCTTAGCACTTGAAAGGAGCGAATCTAATAGTGAATCAAAGCTTGTATTTGCTGAATGAACCAATGAAGCAAAGAATCTTTGTAATGCCTGCAAAAGTGCAAAAACAAAATTTTAGTTAGTGTTGAAATACAAAATTCCATGTTGAAACAGCTGAAATTCTATGTACTTGCAAAGCTTGACCCTGCAACAGTGAGCTCCTGATTAGTATAAGAGCTTGAGGAAGGACTTTATGACTAACAGTCACACCAACACTTTGACTAGATATTTTGGCCATCATCATCGTGCAGCAAAGTTCCAGAGCAAGCGCAGTCATATGTAAGTCTGCTTCACTGCCAAAAAAAATCATAACTTAGATTCATGATAAATCTAGTAGCGCAGTATACAGTATCATCAAAATAACCTCATAAGACTATATGCAATATTATCAAAAGAACCTTATAAGTGTTGAAAGTTCCACTACTATAACTTCATAAGTTGTTGAGCTAATTTGCTCGCCGTATGTAACTACTAGGGAGTTGAGTGTGCCCAATGTTGCCTGTCTCAAGGCTCTGTTAGCCTGTAAAAGATGTACAAAAAACAGTGTGTTGAAATGAAATCACCATCATTGCATGAGAAAATTACGAGCTATCAGTTAATGGCACAGCCATATACCTTCCGCAGGAATCCCGTCAGTTCAGAAACAACTTGTTCCAAAACACATGAGAGATTTATGCGCAGAGGCGAGTTAGCAATTACAGCAAATGCCTGGATTCACTAAATATATTTAGCAGAGCAGGAAACATCAATATATATATATATATAAACTCTGTTTACTTTAACAACATTATATAATGAGCCTGATTTACTAGCAGGAAAAAAAACGGATACAACTAATTTGCAAATGTTATAAACTTGAGCAGAATATTAGAAATTATAACAAACACCATAGAGAGCAGTTTCGGATGGTAGGCGATATGCAGTCGGCCAACTGCCTAGCGCCTACGCAGTCAACATTGAAATATTATTAAAATATGAATCATAAACTCAAACTTGCAATTATAAAAAGATAATCAGAGGTTTAAATGGATTCAAAGCAATAGGACAAAAAATGAAAACTACTTAAGATGATAAGATAAAAAATACGTAAAAAGGATGATGAAGAAGAGGATGTATCTAACTGCGAAGAGAATGATAATTTTAAGAATATATGAGGAAAAAACAAGAGAAGATAGAATAAACCTAGAAAAGACATTGAAGAAAATTTAGCCGAAAAGAAGGTTCTTCCGGTGGGTAAAAGTACTAGTAATCACATCACATACATGGTACAACCTCTATGTTTAATCTTCTGCAAAATTCCATGGATATGGCTTCTTTGGATGGTTTAATCCAACCTTTGTACCAAGTCTTCTCAAGCGATTCAAGAATTGCAAACAAAGTTCAACACATATGAATCAATGTTAAAACAGCTTGAGAACAATGAAGCTGACTTGACAAGGCATAGAACAAGGGAATTGTCTTGTTTGTATTGTTCTGGCAAATGTGGATTAATGAAACAGGTCCATGTATGTACAAGTGAAGATAAATTAATTTAGAGGAGATATTCAAAGTTGATATGTAAGGTCAGTTTGCAAGCTTTGCATGTAAAGGACATTTTTTGTAATCAATGATGCACTCAATGTGTTCACCAAGGTTCTGTATGAATAAATTTAGTGTCTGTAATATTAATTAGTTAACAAAGTGATTTGCAGATGTTAGGTGTTACTACTCATTCACGATCAACTTCCTGCTTCATGTATAGTTTAGATCAGCATGCATCGGAAAATTATGCAGGAAAAACACGCTATAATCATGTCAATCCGGACATCAATAGAATAGTGAGGCCCTATTCCACTAGCAATTGTCAAAATCATAATTCTTCAGCAAAAACAAAGAGGTTTTTGGCAGCTCTACACAATGAGAAGCCTTCTCTTTCTTTGCACGATGGAAAGCAAATCCATCCACATCCCAATGCAAGGTCGTCGAGCTCCAGTCACCTATGAAGCCTGCAGCAGTATATTTCCTTCCTCTCCTCTTCTTCCTCACATCCCAGCGCGAGGCTGTCAAGCTTGTCACCTACGAAATCTAACAACAGTAAACTTCCTCTCCTATTCTTCCTCATCTTCCTCATGTCCCAGCGCAAGGTCATTGGGCTCCTATGACCTATGAAAACAATAGGGGTAAGCTGCTTCTGCTTCTCATTCTTGTAGATGAATATAGATACTTGGACACGGTTACCCCTCCTCTATCCATGTCGACCCATGTCAACATGTGTACGAGAGGGTAACCAACTCTTCATGGTTGGACTTGAATTTCATAACCATATCTGTGGCATATTGGCAAGGGTAACCAATGAGACTAAGTAACTCAGAGTTGATATTCTTCTTCTTCACATGCTCTTCACGTCTCAGTGCAAGATTGTTGACCTCCCAGCACCTATGAACAAGGTTAAAAATTTCGAACCATACCAAAGATTCAATTTTTGACCGGAACAATATAGTTTTAGTATCATATGATTTCGTGCAGAGACGGTTTCGATACTTTTTAAATATAAAATATATTAATTTAAAAAATATTTTTATTAAAATTTGATTGTTATAGATGTTTATTAAGTTATATTTGACATGTTGAATGTTCAATTCCAGTTTTGATATTATCTCATGAAATGTTTGATATTTATTGAGTAAAAGTCAATTTAGGATTAATTGAAGTCACCAAGTAGACATACTATGATTAAATAGGTTTGCCCCAAGGCGTAGCCGAGCCGGTAACCATGTGGTAGATTTGTAGAATTGACCAAGGGTCGAATCCCAACAAAGCCGTGGAAATACCCTCCCAATGGGGTCATGCTCGATACCTGATTTACTCTCTCCCAATGGCATGGGACAGTCGTGGTGGGGCCGCCAGGGTGACGGATTTCACCTTTTTTTTCGGAATTTGCAGAATAGGATTAAATAGGTTTAAACTAAATTTAATTTGGATTTATTTTGATCTGTTTAAAATTAAATCAAATTTATATACAAAATAATTTAATTCATAAGTAGTATGAGTATTAGTATATTTTATAAAGTTAAAAATTATATTATATTTATTTTTTTATTTTTTTTCTCTATTTACCTCATGGACAGACGGAAAAGGGAAAAAAATAATTATCCCTAAAGAGTTTCTTTTTCTCTCTATTTAACTCATGGACGGATGAAAGAGGAAAAAAATACTCGTGGATGGATAAAGGAGGGGGAAAAATTAACAAATGAAGAGGAAAAAAATAACTGATGAATGAGTGAAAAAATTAACAATTGAATGACAATTAAAAAAATAATAGAGGGAAAGGAATTGGAATTATCCATGTAAAAAAATGAAAAATGAAAAACAAAAATAGGGGGGAAAAGAAAGGAAAAGGGAAAAGGTAACCATAATTAAAGAGGTTAAAAGGTTTTTTCTCTCTATTTACTCTCGTGGATGGATTGAAAGAAAAAAAAATAATGGATGAACAAGGGAAAAAAAATAACAGAGGGAACAAAATAGGAAAAATAATTAGAACTATGTAAAAAAATAAAAAAAGGAAAATAAGGGAAGAAGCAAAAAGGAAAAGAGAAAAAATGTCGATCACGACTGTTGCGACCCGGAGGTCACAGCTTCCTTCGTGAGTTCATGAGGCTGCTCGAGGTCGTGATAGCCTAGTAACTCCGACCCAGTGCCAATGTCAGTCGGCGGGCAGAATAATAAATTCCACCCATGTCGACTGGCATAGCTCCACATTTTATACGTTATGAAGCATTCCAACGCTCTCATGTCCCAGGGTAAGGTCTTTAAAGCCCACAACGGTTTTCTTCTTCCTCATTCTTTAAACAAGTATGACCTTTTGGACTCGATTTTTACACTCATATATGTGTCGACTTGACACAAGTACATATCGACAAATACAAGAGTTGTAACGAGTGAGTCTAAGTAACAAAGTTAAAGTTCTTCCTGGTTGGACTCAAATTTTCATCCCCATAGTTGTGTCGTGTCAACATAGGTACATGAGGGGTAACCAATGAGTATGAGTGAGGTCGTCGAGCTCCTATCACCTATGAAGTCAACATTTTTTTCTTTGTTTTATTCACATTCCAATGCGAGGTCATCGAGCTCTTATCACCTAAACGAGTATGGCTATTTGGACACAATTTCATATACATGTGTTGTGTCAACATGAATACGTGAGGGGTAGTCAGTGAATCTAAGTAACATAGTTGATATTACATTCTTCTTCACATCCCATTGTTAGGTCGTCAATCTCCTATCACCTAACCGAGTATGATTATTTCAACTCAATTTTCATACCATATCTCTATCATGTAGACACGGGTACAGAAGGGGTAACAAGTGAGTCTAAGTACATTCTAATTATATTAGATATTTCATATCGAATCATGATTAATAATTCTTTTAGACATAATCATGCTTAATTGAGTAACAAAGTTGAGTCCAACAGCAATAAGCTTCATCGATCTCCTCTTCTTCTTCCTCACATCCCTTCTCGAGGTGGTTGAGCTCCTACCACCCATGAAGGCAACATTAGTAATTTGTAGATGTGATAACTAGTTGATGATTAGTGATACCCTAAAAGTTGGATAGTTGATGACTAAAGTTTGATAATTGGAGACATCTTAAAACTGGCGTTAACTTGAAGGTTCTTAATATTACATGATAGAATTCTTGAACAATATGAATTCATGTACATCTATTATTGATCAACTATGCACATTTGTACTCATTCTCCTATTACTATTTTCTTGATCTCCAATTATAGGTTGGATGCTAACTTGGTTACAGTATTGGTTATGATTTCTCAGATGATATATGTTTATTTAAGTTATATGCTCTAATATCTAATATTACTTTAGATCACATGTGCCATGCCTTATCGTTTGTTTGACTGAACTCCAACAAGCTATGATATATGTAAATTATTGTCTATTTTTGAGATTTTAGAAAGTCCAAAATATAATGGTAGTTAAAATCAAGGTTCAAAATATCAAGTTGTAGCAAAGTTTCGATCTTTAACTAGAAAGATATTATTTCGGTATCATATCAATATTTCGATGCATGGTGTCGGTAATGGATGTGAGTTGAAGAATGAAGAAAATGAAGCATAGAAAGAAGACATTGTAGTGTTGAACATGGTTTTAAATCTTATATCATACCGTGCGAAACGATCAAAACATATCATTCCGATAAATTATCGAAACTCGATACCACTCAACACAGACAATGTCTCCTTCCTCCTTCAACCTCCAATATGTCACCGGCACCATGCATTGGAACATCCACACAATACTGGAATAATATCTTTCCAGTCAAGACCAAAATTACGACATGATTCGAGATTTTGAATCTTTGTGCCGAGTAGTATCGAGTTTCAATGATTTACCAGAACAATACGTTTCGACCATTTTGCTCGACACGATACAAGATTTCAAACAATGGTCAAAATTCAATCAGATAATTCGTCTTGGTTAATAATTCAATTATTATATATTATTATTAAGTAATTAACCCTTTTAGATAAGCACAAATATTTAGTTTTGCTCATATAAAGGGCTAAGAACTTGATCAAGTACTTACAGAAAGCTTTATATGAAACAATAATTCTTAATTTGAAATTTTAACCAAAAACCCATCTTGGTTAATAACTTCAAGGTTTGAAATCTCGAGTTGAGACAAGTTTCAGTCCCTACTCAGCTCAAAACATACCACCCGTGACAAGTGACAATACTAGAGGGTGTGTCAAACACTAGAAGAGAAGGGGGAAGGAAGAAGAGAAGAGGATGGAGAGGAAGAGGGCTCGATGCATTGCTAGTGTTGGAAGGTGTTCCAAACACCATAAGAGGAGAAAGAAAAGAGGAGAGGAGGAAGATATGATGCATTACAGGTGTCATAGGGTGTGCCTAACAGCAAGAAAGGAGGAAGATATGGTGTGTCGCCGGTGACAAGAGGTCTATCGAACACAAGAAGATGAGGAAGGAGAGGACTAAGAAGATACAGTGTTCTTTCGCATTGTTCGTTATTTTTAAAGACTCATGTCAACCTTGCAAAGCTCGTGGAAGACTCAAGTGCCTCAAGGGAAGCCTCTGTGATGTGTCGTCGTCGTCATCACAGAACGATCACCAAACAAAGGTTGCCATCGCAAAAGGGTCGCCAAAGAGTCATTGTCATTTTGCAAGGGTTGTGATATCATAGAAGGGTTGCCAAACAGCCATCGTGAAAGGGTCGCCACCAATATTGTCCATTGTTTCTAGAGTTTAAATGGCTCGCGATAGCTTAGTTGAGGGGTTTCTTCAATCTACTATTTCGCATGCTGATCAGCAGGCGGAGAGAAATGTTTTGCCTATATCAACTGACAAAGAACAATATTTTATACCATGTATAACTCAGTTGTTATTATACTATTATCCAATAATTAACCCTATCATATAAGCAGATATATATAGTTTTGCTCACAAAAAGGGCCAATAAAACTTGATCAAGTACTTGCATGCAAGCTTTCATATTGAACAATAATTGTAATATAATCTAAAGAACTTTGCTAACAAATAGAGTTTTCCAAACACCTTTTTCTCAACATACATACATTAGAAACATCAATAAACAGCACATGGAATAGACTTAAACCAAAGCAAGTATCGCAAATTGATGTGATATAAAATATGAAAACAATTAAAACATAAAAATGATGTCAGATCCACATCCTGCTATAATAGAAAGTTCTGATGGAGTAAATATAACCTTCACAGCTGTTAGCCTGGTGATCTCATTTCCCATCCTATCAACTAGTATGGGAAGGCAAGCTGGTAGATCCTTTTGAAGGTTGTCACCAAAAGTCGATATCACAAGGCTCATGCAAGATATTGCACATTCTTTAACTTCCTGGATTAAATTAATACAAGTTAGATTCCTCCTCGATCAAATTGTTCTATAAACAACTGTTTTCATTTTTGATCTTAAATTATGATCCAACATGATTTAATCTACATGTTTATTGAGTTTGCTTTGTGTTGTAAACTCTAAATCTAACTCATCAAAAAGAGAACTCAGGACAAGCAGATCTTGTAGATATAATCATCTATTCATGAATACATAAATGAGAAAGATAAATTAGAATGCTAGTAATCAATTAATTTAATAAAAAAAAGTTTAAAAAAAAGTAATCCTTGAATAGTTTCTTAATTTATAAATCTCATAAGATTTCAAACCCTATAAAAAGCAGATGCCACAACATAAATTTGCTTTGTTTTTTTTTTCAGAGTTTTTAGTTTGGAGACATTATAATATAGATGAAAGGTGTTCAAAGCAAAGATATAGTATCTCACCAACCTGATCTTGATCTTGATTTGCCAAGCGAGCCAATATAGCACTATAGATAGGGCTAACATATGGTCTGAAGTCTGGCGTGGAAATCTAGAAAAAGGGAAGCTCATTTTAACACCTCAGACAGCAGCTAATATTAGAAAATAACATGTTACCTCAAAATTAGGGCGAAGTACACGAACTAATTCTCCACAAACCCTTAATGCTTCAGCAGTTACTTTATAGTATCTTTCACCAACAGCAGATAGAACAGGACTAGAGAGAGCCTGAAGTTGTGCTTTAGTAAGCGATGAAAGAATAGAACAGGAATTCAATATTCAGCTTAGAAATTACTTTATAAGCCACTTCACAAAAGATATGGCGGATGTTTACATACAAGGTTGTGAAAATCGCAACAGAAGAACACTAGTGTCAATAATTCTTATGAGTGAAGTAATTCTACAAATAAAGGTTCAAAGTTTTTGTTTCTTTGTCAATTTCGAAATCATCCAGGAATGGTAGCCTCAATGTTCAGCCATGAATACACATGATATGGGATATGGGTTGGCATGAATCAGACGGCACTGCCAGAGGCATCCCTAATTAATATGCATGAGACAAACATGGTTAAGGTTAACTTAAAGTTGTAAGAATAGCATGTGTTAGATTAATTAACCTCATAAACTTAAAACAAAATGTCATGATTGAATATTTTACAACTAGCTGAATCAAGGGTTTAAATGTGTGCAACATATGTAAGAATGGTACAACCAATAGCTGATTGCCCCATTTTTAAAAACAAAACCACAAAATACTTAAAATATATAATATTTAGGTGTGATAATGAATGAGCCCATAAATTGCAACTCACAACTCTTGTTACTTCTTCCCAGGCATGGTAGCCTCAATGTTCAGCCATGGTGGCAGGCGAAACGCTCGCCCTTTTATTTTTGATATTTATGGGTTAGGGTTTGTCTATATAAGAGTAAAAGTCTCATTTAATGAATACACATGATATGGGTTGGCATGAATCAGATGGTACTGTCCCCCCCCCCCCTATCTTATATCTTACTAGCAGAGGCATAACAAATAATTAATACGCATGAGACAGACTTTGTTAAGGTTAACTTAAAGTTATAAGAATAGCATGTGTTAGATTAATTAACCTCATAAACTTAAAACAAAATGTCATATTTGAATATTTTAAAACTAGCTGAATCAAGGGTTTAAATGTGTGCAACATATGTAAGAATGGTACGACCAATAGCTGATTGCCCCACATAATACTTAAATATAGAATACTTAGGTGTGATAATGAGCCCGTAAATTGCAACTCACAACTCTTGTTACTTCTTCCCCGGCATGGTTTCCTCTTGCATCCACGACTCTTTTTTCGCTTTGGCATTTTTGTTATTAGCTTGATATTCTGATATCACATGGGATAATATGTTGACTTGTTGATCATTGATGATTGAACAAGTAGCAGCAGCATGGCAAAGACTCTAGTTATTTAGCTTGGAGAATACCTTGATGGTAAGATCAAATGGCTAAGAAGAGGAGCTGTGCTTCAACGCATGTGAATGGGCGAATCTCCTAGCAACCTCGAGGAGGGCCAATCCAGCCTCCATCGTGCCCTTGACAAGTCAATCCTTCACCATCTCAAGAAGCCTTGAATCAAGGAGGCACTTGAGGGAGAGCTTGAGGGATATAGAGTGATTAAGAAGTCAAGAGGCTTCTTAAGGACATGATCCATTGCAGCAGCACCTAGCTGAACCCTAAGATGGCTCGCAAAAGTAATAAAGGGAGAGCTTGGTGGAGGGGTCAACCTGGGGACAAGGGATTTCATCATGGCAAGGCAGCAACTGGAGTTGGATGCTTGTGGAAGAAGATTGGCGTGTAGCTCAAAGTGCAAGAGGAGCCTGGATTCACGCGACTCTAAGTTTGCATTATGCACAAAGCTCTTAGCCACTCATACGTGTGTGTGTGTGTGAGAGAGATGAGGAAATTGTCTACCTCCCGGTCAAGGGAATACCTCTTTTTGGACAGCTTTTACTCATGTAAAGGGGCTCTATGAAACCTAAAACTAGAACTACTAATGAGAACAAAACCCAATAGACTAATCAACTATTAATCTATTGTTTCTAACAGTCACCACCAACACATCACTCTCATCATCCCCTATCACACAAACCTGCTTACGCACAATCACAATAAAATCTAATTGGCATCCATTTTGTGAACAATACTGGATAACATTGAAGTGTATAAAGAATAATAAACTAAGCAACTTCCTACACCATATTTAAGGCCTTGTTTCCTACGGGGAAAGGAAACATCTAGAGGAAAGAAAACTCATAGGAAAAGGTTGGAAAATGTTTCCCTAGATTTGATTTCCTTGGAGTGAAGGAAAAAAGTAGAGTTTTCCTTCCAATTGTTTCTTTGGAGGAAATGAAAGAGGGCGGACAACTTAAATTTCAAAACTTTATTTGTTAAACACATTTAAAATATATATTTGAAAAAAAAATAACGTTTCAAGGTTGGATTCGAGCTCCATTACATGCAAACAATGACTTCCCACCCACCCACTCCACACAAAATTGGGAAATATTTTCCCACTATTTTCCTTCCCTCCTATTTTTGCCAAAGGAAATGGAGGGAGAGTGTCGATGGGAAAATCTTTTTGCCACCTTCTTTCCATCCATATTTCCTTCTTCCTGCCTATATTTGCTTCCCTCATAGGAAACATGCACTAAAGGTAGAGTCATGTCTTTTCCATGTAAACACATGACAACTAACATAAGCCCAAAATAAAAATAGTTTTCTTTACCTCGATGTACGGATGAAATACAGATGGTGAATGTGAAGCCATAACCAATCTGGTGAAAACAAGGGCCTCTATCTTTAAGTTTGAAGTGGAAGATTTGTCCTAGATAAAGGAACAAAAAATTAGCAATGCAGGTTGTGTTAAATGATCCTTACAAGAAGAGATAGTATTGCACTAAAGCACCAAGTAATAACTTACAGTTAAAGCCTTTTCAATCCCTGAAACAAGAGAGCTGATATGCTCAGCAAGACAATTAGGTAAGACAAGCACAAGTTCTTTCAACACTGAGAATGCTCCAACCTAAACGCATATACTGCACATTATCACTAAAAATACCAACACTTGCCCAAGAACTAATGTAGGAAGACATATTACCTTTGTTTTAATAGATTTTTCACGTAGTTGTCTATTGATTGATTTCACAATTTTTGGCACTTCTTGATTCAACAACCATCGTGGACTGCAGAATCAATAAAACATCATGTTACATCAATAAACTACATGAGAATAATAGCATTAGTGGTTTGGGCAAGTTGAAGTGAAAATCTTAATTAGGTATAAGATAATAATGGAACAATGGAACATAAGACATGCAGAAAATGAAATTTTGAAAAAGAAAGGCAAACATATAATAAATTGTGGAAGGGAAATATTAAAATAATAAAATAAAGGAAAACATCTATGAAAAGATAAGAGTGCAAAATATCCTTTATATTCACAATAATGTGATTCAGTCGCTAATATCTTTTCATTTGGAAGTCATTGCAAAAGAAGTTTATTTTAATTTACTAAATCAACTTGTCAAATACACCTCAAGGGATTTAAGTAAGAACTTATCCATGCTAGATACTAGTCAGCAGTCAGATATGTACTAGTAGCAACCAACATATCAATGTTTATACAGGGTGGTACTAGTAGGCACCCAAGTGAAAACGAAGAAGAGGGTGGTGTGACTCCAATGTGAAAAAGCAAAAAAACAGGAAGGAAAGAGTGGGGATGAGGAGAGAAAATAAAAAATTATTAACTGATATGATGTTATCAAAATATAATGTATAAATAATTGCTGACTTGAATTAGGATTGCAAAGGATACCAGATTTTCAAACTGAAATTTAAGAACACCAAAGTTGCATGAGTGGTTTGAAGCCTAAGAACTTGGTAAAGTGGGACTCAATATCCCAGAGACAGACTGTTCACCAACTATTTAATTAAAACATGCATTTAAATTGTCAGCTGATTTAAGATGGGAAAATAGATGACTGAGAAGGTTCAATAACTAACCCATTATCTAAAATTTACTTGTAAGTGATCTGAGCAAATATGATATTTGCAAAAATAAAGATGAACATATTGCATATGATACAGATTGTTTGCTAAAAACAGGCATATGATAAACAGAACAAACCAAATTTAGCAAAGTTAACATACAAGAACCACATAAATAAAGAAGTGATGCTACTTGGATGATTTGATCTTAGTTCATTTTAGCCCCACCTTGAATGTAAATTACAGATACTACTTTAACTGCACCTTGCAATTATAAAATACATCAACAGTGATCACAAGATACTCTTCAAATTCTCTAGCTTGAAAATTACAATGCAATTAGTTACTTGCCCTGTCTCATTAATGTCGACCAGTCCCTTTGACACATTACCAGTCTGGTGTAGCAACTCGATAAATGTGTTAAATACATCCATCTGAGAAAACAAGGATATTTGTAGTTAAAGGAAACATCAACATAACTTGCCTCTCCAACAATGATTTTAGAAAAATTCAAGCACCTTAACATTCTCTTCTCTTTCTTTGAATCTTTCAATCAGCCTGGGGCATGCCTACAAACAACATTAGGAATCATCTAGACCATAAGAAATGGGGTATAGCAAGTGGGCAAGTTACAATCATAACAATACTGCCAAGTAAAAATTAGAAAGGAAATATTCATATCAATTTTCAAATAGAAATACATAACTTCAAATAAAGACCATAAAATTCAGTTGTTAGAAGCTAGAACAGTGGTGATCACAAATATATATAAGATCTTCCAAGATTATATGTAACATAAACAAAAAGAAATTTAAATACTTCACATACCTCTGCATACAACATTGTAAGCATCTCCGGCCGTGATACAATAATTGCCTGTAAGCATTTGGCAGCTGCTCTTCGAACTTTCCAGCTTGCATCCTCGTCATCAGTATACTCATTTTCACTTTCACTGCAAAATTTAGAATTCAGAGCAAAAACGCAGAAAGATAGTTCTGAGGCTATGCTTATAAACATCTACATACTCATCTTCCTCCTCCTCATTTCCTTCTTCATCAGTGTCCTCCTCCATGTTATCAGTAAAGTTTGGATCATAGCTTAAATACTCCAAAGTTAGATTTAAAATATTGTCACAGTAAGGAGATATGTCCCTTGGACATCTAAGCAGAAAACTCTCCAATGCCTGAAATAAGTTGGAAAAAGGTACATCTGTCTACCTTTTACACAATGATAATGTAATCTATTTAAATTATGGAGAAGTTAACAAGGACCCAGGCCAGATTACCTGCAGACTGTATTCACGAAGTTCTTCATCAGATTCTGATGCACTCTTGCAGTAATTGATAAGCAATGGAACAGATTCACCAAGGTGTGGCCCAAAACGATATCCAACAGATCGACTAAAAGAACAAGAATATGCACATTAAACTCTAATAATCTTTACATAACTAGACATTACAGATGCACATTTAAAACAAATCAAGAAAGAAAAATATAGACTAGCGAACAGACATGAATAGATAAAAGTCACATAAGCAGGCAAGTTCAAATAATCGCAAATAGATCATGACAGAATCTAAAGATATATAATGTCAAAGACAGAAGCTGATAACACTATCATACCTCCAACCAAAGTATATGATAAGCAAACAGTAAAATACAATTACTTTTTTTCAGGATAGTTTAAAATTTTAAATATCTCATTTGCAAATAAGCTTAAGTGAATTTATCAATTATTTCATATAAGTACAGACAAATTAGTGTGTGCAGAGCAAAGATCAGGAAATTGACTAACCAATCGACTCAGTGTTGGTTGACATTGAATTTAAATATTTGATTTACTGTAGAATTTACTGTCAATGATGCTTTTGTCTGTGGTCTTGATATATACTGGACCTTGTAAGTATTGATTGTGTTGATTGACTTTTGATCCATATTTCAATCCATAAGTTGAACAAAATCATGAGATTTGTTCATTGATTTATATGTAATTGTTTGCAATCTATGATCCGATGTGAATTGTTGATTTATGATTTGTGAATTGAGCTGTTTCTCAAGATCTGTTATATTATTGTTTACATATGAACTGTAATTTGAGTTGTCGAACTGTGATCTACAATCTAAATTGTTTATCTGTGATCCGCAATTTGAGTGGTTGCTCGTCTGACCTGTCTCCATTGATATAAGGTTTTTGGTTGAAGCCCAGTAGCTGACATATACCAAATAAATCAGCATATTTTTAATTTGTTTAACCTTATAGGTCTGGTATAAGATGGAGTATAGATTGGATCTAAGTTGCACAATGAAACTTGGTTGGTTGTGTACTCGTGTTACTTTCAAATGGGTAGGGAACCATAAAAGAAGTGACTTGCAGGATGTGATGTGGATTTTGGAAGATCAGATTCCAATTTGTGAATGAATTTAGAGGACCAAATTCATGGAAATGAGAATATTGTGGTTGTGAACTAGAATTTCATTAGGTATATTGTGGTTGTGAACTAGAATTTCATTAGGGTCTACTTTAATCAGGAGCTACTTGATCGGGATAGAGCTTAATTTGACATAAAGGTTTATTTTTTGTAGGCTCAGTTTAAGTGGTGGAGACCAAAAGGAAAGAAGATGAGAACATTGAGCTCATGCAATCCAAGAAGGCCACCTTGGGATAGTATCTATCATTAGCAAGTTATTTCTCTTTCCATTTGACTAATCATGAATCATCTATTGGTGTGTTGTTAAATTTTCTAGGGTGTATGATTAAGGTGTAGCAAATGATGATATATTTTTGTGCATTAGATAAGGTCATTGTTACAAACGTGGATTGTGAAATGTACATATGCTAAAAAAGGAGAAACTATGAAGGAATAGTTCATGTTGAGTTTGAAGAGAGAATTGGTTCAAAACTTGAGACAAGGTCAAGGCATGGGGCAGACGATTAAACTAGGGTTAACTCCAAATGTTATTTGAGTTAGGTTGACTATAGTGAAACCACACCCAACGAGGAACCTCAATTTATCTTATTGTCTCTTCTAGATGGCTTCTTCTAATTATTTTGTGCTCTTAATCTCTTATACTTTATTTCATCATAGTATGCTCTTATTGATTTTCCTTGATTTGCATTCATGCTGTCAAATCATATGACCTATGATGATTATGGACATTATAAAATATGAGATTAGGATGTAATGTATAGTAGACATAGATATGATGTTTATGCATGTCTATGGTACATGGACTCAGATATTAGTGTCTCATATAATTACACACAGCCACACAGGTATGGATCCAAATGTCCAACGAGATTATTTATATTATAAATATTTACCCATTCAATAGGGGAATTGGATGACAACTCAAAGTGGTTGTGTTCAAGTGTCAATGTCACACATGGTGGCAAAAGGCAAAACGCTCGCCCCCAGCGGCCCCCCGTCAACCTATCCCAAGACCAATACGGAGGAAGTAAATCATGGGTGGCTACTAGCCCGAACAATAACCAGTGCATGGGGAAGGACAAGAACCTGGCTACTAGTCAGGATTTGACCCTACCTCATGGTGGCAACGCCCCATGCACGTGTCAGTGTCATACATGGTGGCAAAAGGCGAAACGCTCGCCCCAGCGCCCCTATCAGCCCATCCCAGGACAACACGAAGGAGGTAAATCACAGGTGGCTACTAGCTTGAGCAGTGACCAATGCATGGGGGAGAGCAGGAACCTAACTACTAGCCAAGATTTGACCCATACCTCATGGTGACAACGCCCCATGCAGTAACTATCAGCCCATCCCATGAGTACACAAATGGTAGATAAAAAGTCCATATATAAAAGAAGCAATTGATAGATAATGATAATCATGCTTTAGCATCATGAATTGTTTTATACACGAGCTACTAATGATATTCTTACATGTAAAATGATATTGTTAGTTGTGAGCATGGACAGAGTAGAAATTAACATTTACATAAATCGCATATAGATATATAGATACGTAATGTAATATAAGACTTCCTCCCATATATTAAACTCTTTCAAGATCTATAATTATAGTGATCACCCAGCTTGTTAATTGTACAGTGTCGAACATGATGTAATTCGAGCTACTAAATTGAATAATGTGTACCCATGTTTGAACAAACAAGTAATACCACTCTCAGGGAGGGGTAAGAGTGGATGGGAAACCTAATTTAGTCCATTGTTACTCAATTTATCCTTGTGGCATATATTGAAATTTCATGTCATGCAATCCAACACAATCAAAATTTTACCCTTCCAATAAAATTCTGAAACCATATACCAATCTACATAGCTAATCTCTCTGGTGTCATTCATGCAAAGGAGTAATATATTGGACCAAGCCGTGATGAATTTTGACTAATGTTTATTAGTCGAGGTGCTTGTTATATTTTTGTAACTTCTTTTTCTAAAAAATTTAATTCAACTACCTCAATATTTAAAATATCATTTGAAGTTAGAGTTGGTCTCCTACCTTAAGGTCACACTTTACGTCGTGTTGTTTAAAATTGGGTTGTACTTCAAGGTGTAGGTCTCTCTTCTTCACTGATTTGTGTAGAGTTCTAGTGTTTCAAGCTCGCATTCCTCCTAATCACATGAGTCTCATGTTCCTCCTAATCAAATGAGTCTGAGGTGGTGGCATCTCTATCTTTACAAACTTCATCGACGAGACAAACTCTTAGGTCCTCATTTGCCACACTTCCCATTATAAATCTCAACATTCTCTCTTTGCCAAAATGATAGCCGCTCAATCAGCTCCTAGCTATAAACCCACTAGTAAGGGGCGAACCTAGATCCAGCCTGACGGTTTCATTATAGGGGCTAAGTTAAAGTCATAGGCACAAAAAAGGATCAAAGGATCATGTAAAAAAACAAACGGGGAAACCAAACTTAAAAAGAAACAATTAGAAAAGTAGGCTAATTAAACAAAAAGAAAGAGACTGGAAAGTTCAAAAAGATGGTAAAAGATCTAAAATATTTTTTTTTTTACAATATTCAAATTTTTCTCCTTCATATTTGTCTCATATCGAAGAACTACTAGTGAATATCAAACCATCAAAGTTTTGTTGGTAGCAATTTCAATTAGATTAGTCATTTTATATTATTTTCAACATTTCTTCTCTCCAAATTAGATGATAGTAAACTTCTCTTTCTAGCATTTCTCCCCTCTCAAATCTCAATGTAAATTATTGAAACTCAAATCTTGTTTTTTTAATCTGAAACACTTTTTCTCTATTAGTTGCAAGTTCACTGAAAATAGATTAGTCTTTGTCTTTCTTCTAGTATTTTCTTTCTCTCGAGTAGATGCTAGAATTTACAAAATGACCCTTCCACATCTCCCAGATTAATATTTGACTTTATAAGCTAGAATCATAATGTATCTACTTCACTCTACAACCTTTTACAAGTGTCATTTCATTTTTGCAAAGTGTCGTACAGCTTGTACAGACAGCTTGTACAACAATAAAACAAATAAGACAGCTGTTCACAGAAATAAACAACTGTGTATCTAGAGTAGTGACTAAGGGATTTCGTTAGAAAGATATAATTAGGAATAATTAGTTTCCTATTCTCTCTCCTTATTTTCTATTTTTATCTATTGTAATTTTGTATACAACATTGGGTGTTCCCATCCGGATAGTGATGAATTTTTCCACATCAATTCTTTCTTTTCCACATGGTATCAAAGCATTAAGCCTTCATTGCTAATTCTCTTCTTCCTCTACTTCATCATGGCTAATTCTCCAACAACCATTTCCAGCAATCCCAGCCAATCTATTGTGTCTGATGATTGCAGTTCAATACAGAAAATTGGCGATCTACAAAATATTCAGGCCTCCAATAGACTAAATGGGAGGTACTTGAAATGGTCTCAGGTTGTTCGTACGTACCTCAATGATAAAGGGAAACTTAGTCATATCCTTGGGACGGGACCGGCCACAACTAATCCCGCTTTTGAGGCATGGGGTTTAGAAGACTCTATGATTATGTGTTAGTTATGGGATTCCATGGAATCATCCATCAGCAATACATATATGTTTCTCACTACTACTAACCAAATTTGGGACTGCATTACCTGCACTTACTCAAAGGCCCATAATGCTGCCCAAGTTTATGAACTCAAGGTCAAAGCAGATGCTACTAACAGGGAGATAAATCAATCACTGAATATGCCACAGTTTTGCAAAATTTGTGGCACGAATTGAATTACTACCAAGTAATTAAGATGCAATGTGCTGCAGATGTTGTTTTGAAAAATTTTATTGAAAAGGATCGTATATATGATTTTGATTTTTTGGTTGGCCTTTCTTCAGAATTTGATAAGGTCCAAATCCAAATCATTGGTAAAGACAGTATATCATCCCTAGAAGAGACGATCTCTCTACTCCAAGCTGAGAAAAGTCGACAAAGTGTGATGCTTGAGCCCCAACCCATGGATGGATTAGCCCTTGCAGCCAAAACTGATTCGCAGGAGAAAGATAAGGGTGGTTTGACTCCAATGAGAGACAATAAAGCCCATCTTTGGTGCAACTACGGTAAGAAACCGCGCCACACCAAAGAGATGTGTTGGAAACTACTTGGTAAACCACCAAGCCGAGAATGGGGAAGTCGTGAGGAGCAACACAGACCTCAGGCACAACTGATCGAGCAATCCCATACCGAAGACAACTCAATTCTAGGCAGATTCGAGGGTTATTGGGTTCTTTTGATAAACAGTCTAGCGCGTGCTCTTTGACATCCCCTCATTCCCTTTTTTACATGAATACCTCAAACAGTTTCTTTGATAACTCATGGATAATAATAGACTCCGGTGCCACAAATCATGACTCCAAATTTTCAATTTTTCCACACTTATAACCCTAGCCCAAGTAACAGAAAAATTGTAGTAGCCAATGGATCTTTTGTTGTTAGTTTTGGAGATGTTCACCTTATCCCTAGCTTTATCCTTAAAAACAGCCTACATGTACCAAAATTGATCTCCAACCTTGTTTTCATTCAAAAATTAACTAGTCACTGTCATGCCATTTTTTTCCCTTCTTATTGTGTTTTCCAAGATCAAGACTCGGGGAGGAGGATTGGACTTACTAAGAAACACAGCGGTCTTTACTACCTTGAATGCACTAAGAAGATTAGGAATAATTTGTCTTTGTCCTTTCACAATTCTTCCAATAAAGACAACATTTGATTGTATCATAA
The DNA here is from genome assembly GCA_038050645.1 of Hedychium gardnerianum. Classification (NCBI taxonomy): domain Eukaryota; kingdom Viridiplantae; phylum Streptophyta; class Magnoliopsida; order Zingiberales; family Zingiberaceae; genus Hedychium; species Hedychium gardnerianum. Next base: position 10,988,894 of record JBBUKS010000008.1, on the reverse strand, counting down.
ATGTCTTGGTCATCCCTCTTTTAGGGTTTTAAAGGTCATGTTTTCTCATCTTTTCCAAGAATTGGATGTTTTTGAGTTTTAGTATGATGTTTGCGAATTGGCAAAACATTCTCGTATTCCCTTTCCTATTAGCAATAAAAGAAGTTCTACTCCCTTTCATTTGATTCATAGTGACATATGGGGTCCTTCTAATATTCCTAATGTTTCTGGGGCTCAATGGCTTGTCTCCTTAATTGATGATTGCACTCGAGTTACATGGTTGTTTCTCCTTAAACAAAAATCTGATGTCAGCATTATTATTCCTAATTCTCAATGATTCAAAATTAATTTGGAGTGAAAATCAAAGGCATTAGGACTAATAACGCTAGAGATTACTTCAACCAAACCTTATCCTCCAATTTTCAATCTCAGGGGATTATTCATGATTCATCTTGTGTTCATACACCCCAACAGAATGGAATAGTAAAAAAAAAATAGACATTTACTCAACACTACTCGTGTCATTCTCTTCAACAACAATATCCCTAAATCTTATTGGGGAGAGGTTGTTCTTAATGCCACATACATGATAAACAAGCTTCCCTCATGTGTCTTAGACAACAAAAGTCCCATGCATAATTTCTATCCTCATTTCCAAATAACAAATGGACTTACTCCTAGGATTTTTGAGTGCACTGTCTTTGTCCATATCCATGGTCAACAACGAGGTAAACTAGACTCTCAAGCCATCAAATGTGCCTTCCTCGGATACTCATCCACTCAAAAAGGGTACAAATGTTACCACCCTTCATCTCAAAAGTTTTACATCTTACCTTCTTTAAACATACCCCATTCTTCTCTAAATCTTATCCTCAGGGAGAGATTTCAATGATAGAAGATAGTACTTGTGAGCATTTGAACCCATTAACGCTCTTGATCTTCCTCCTACCCAAGTCTGTACCGAGTCACCTCCATCTTCCTTTCCATCTAGTGTTTCTCATGATACTGCAAGTATTCCTCAAGTGTATTCAAGGAGAAAGGCCGCTCCAGAAGCGATATAAGTCCAAGAACCTCAACCACAAACCTCTGACCCTGATGGTGGGATCATGATAAGATCTAACCCACTTTTTCAAACCACTGAAATCATTCATTGACCTAACAGATAGTCTTGACCTTCCCATTGCTATTAGAAAGGGTACTAGAGAATGCACCAAACACCCTCTTTATCGTTTATCTCACTATGTTTCTTTTAAACATCTATCACCAACCCATAAAAACTGCATTGTGAGTCTAAATACCATGACTATTCCCAGCATTATTTCTGAGGCATTGTCAAAAGGGGAATGGAGGGATGCCATGAGGGAGGAAATGGATGCATTAGAAAAGAATAAGACATGGGAGGTTGTTGATAAACCAAAGGGGAAGAACATTGTTTTGTAAGTGGATTTTCACATTGAAATACAAAGCAAATGGATCCGTTGAGAGATATAAAGCTAGGTTGGTGGCAAAGGGTTATACTCAAACTTATGGGGTAGATTATATGAGACATTTACTCCAGTTGCAAAAATAAATACTGTGTAAGAGTTCTACTATCTTTGGCTGCACACTTCAATTGGCAACTCTTACAGTATGATGTGAAGAATGCATTTCTCCATGTTTATGTAGATGATATCATTATAACTGGAAATGATGAAAAGGAAAAATATGATCTAAAGCAAAAATTAATAGAGGAGTTTGAAATAAAGGAACTGGGCAAACTGAAGTACTTCCTTGGTATTGAGGTAGCATACTCTACCAAAGGAATTTTTATTTCTCAGCAAAAGTATGTGACTGATTTATTAGTCGAAACAGGGAAGATTGGGTGTAAGCCGATCTCTAGTCCAATGGATCCAAATCACAAGATGGGAGAAGCTAAGGAAGAACTAGCTGTTGACAAAAGGATGTATCAGACGTTGGTTGGTAGACTCATCTATCTTGTTCACACTCGTCTAGACATTACATACGCTGTGAGTGTAATCAACCAATTTATGCATGATCCAAGAGAATCTCACCTTCTAACTGCTTACAAAGTATTGCATACTTGAAAGGCACTGTAATTTTGTTCAAGAAAAATGAGACACTAGCTTTAGAAGCCTGATCTCTAGTGGATAGAAAATAAACTACAGGATATTGTACTTTCCTTGGTGGTAATCTAGTGACATGGAGGAGCAAAAAGCAAAATGTGGTGGCAAGATCATCTGCAGAAGCAGAATTTAAGATCATTGCTCAAGGATTAGGTTAATTACTCCGTTGAAGATTATTCTGGATAATTTGAAAATCAAATGAGAATGTCCCATGAAACTCTATTGTGGTAATAAGTCAGCTATCAATATTACTCATAATCCTATTCAACATTATAGGACTAAGTATATTGAAATTGATAGACATTTCATAAAGGAAAAATTGGAGGAAGGATTAGTGTTGTTTCTGCGTGGAGACTTTCGAGGGATGAGTCACCGATGAGCTGGAGATTCGTTGACCTAATCACCGTCAAGCGGGGCGATCCTGCCGGTCTTCTGAGGTCCTAGTTCCCATCGGAGGGATTCGCCGATCTTCCGTTCCAAGTAACCGATCGAAGGGGTTCGTCTAGGAAGCGGCGAGCGAACGATACCCTTCTGCTTTCTCCGGTCAGGGATCTGCACGGATCACAGAAAGAGAGACGGAGGGTTAAAGGAGAGCTCCAGGCGAGAGGCTTGGGGATCCCGCTCCGACGCTCAAGTCAGGTCCGATCGAGTAGAGGTAGTGGAAATAATAAGTAAAGAGCTCAGATTAGGAAAAAACCTCCTCCCGCAACAATGGCTTCCATTTCTTTATATACTCCTTCGAGGTGTGTACGACCAGTATGTACTGTTGAGGCATGGGTGAGCATGTTCTGGTCCGAAAGTATCGTCGTTCTCCGTACTTCAGGGGAGTGCCTGGGGTACCATCAGGAGTGTTCTGATCGTGCTGGTTAGGGGTATTCTGGCCGTATTGTTGAGGGATGTTCTGGCCGTACTATCGGCGTCGAAGTCAGACCTCATAGGCATGCCAGAGGCAGGGACCAATGATAAAATCATTTCGGTCGACTATATTATAGACCCGACCGGGGACATACTTCAACCGGTCGGGGGTTATAAAACACATCCGATCGGATTGTAGACCTGACTAGGGACCTACTTCAATCGACCGGGCTTCGTAGGACGTGTTCGGTCGGATTAGAGACTTGAGTGAGAATATAATTTAACTGACCGAGCTTCGTAAGGTGCGTCCGGTCGGTGATGTAATATACCTCAACCTGATACCTTGATTCCGGTCTGTGATCTTGATCGCCTTTTATCGATCGGGGTGATGATAACTATACTCGGTCGGCTATATAACACGCATCCACTCGAAAGTTGAGAGGCCCAACCGAGTTCATCTAATCTTGACCTTGACTGTGTGCCGCGTGACATCTGTCCGTACCACCATGGGGCCCTGACTCAACCGCTCATATCACAAGCCCTCCCTTTGAGTCTGGTCGAAGGAAGCATGACCGACTGACCGAACAACTTTGTGTTGGGTTTTTTGATCCAATTGGACCTTGGCGCATTCCTCAGATCGGGCGCTAGTAATGTGTCTCAAGAAATGAGCCCCATAAATGCTACTTAATGCGGGGGCGCTAATGTTACGTCGACCGTCGTGTTGACCGGTGGTTACCCGACGCGTGGTCCACCCACGTCAAGATGTCAATCGCCGCAACCATTGCGCTATCGGTGATCCACGGGTGGCTTGATCCAACGGTCCTTGCGTGTCGTCCTTAGTCGGTGCCTGCAGATCCAATGGTTGAGGGTCTAGGGCCTTGGCTATATAAGGCCTCCGACGGAAAAGATTTTGGCTATTTATTTTCGTAGCCTCCGATCCTTCCGCTCGGTGTGTGCATCTTCCGATCCAGTAAGTTGTCCCCGTTCGGCGTAAGGTTCCTGGGTCCTAGGTTAGTTAGGGGTCTTTGTAGGTCCAGCGTCCCTTCTTTAAGTCATGGCAAAAACATCAACTTCCGGTCCCTGGTATGACTCTATGAAGTCTACCTTCACCACCTCCGATCTGGAGGAGGTTAGAGTGCAGTACGGGACTCCGATTGGCTACAGGTTGATAATTCCCCGTCCGGACCAACGAACCCACAAACCCCCAGTCGGAAGCGTGACCTTTTTTCTAGGTCAGTTCCAGGTTGGACTTCGTTTTTCCATATCTCCTTTCTTTGAGTCAGTGTCCCGCTATTTTGGTATCCCCTTGAATCAACTAGCCCCTAATGGCTATCGACAGTTTTGTGGGTCGTACATAATTTTTAGGGTGTACAGTATTCCACTCGAGGGTCGGTCATTCCATTTCTTATTCTACCAGCAAATGGGAGAAGAAGAGACTTTCTTCTTCTAGTTCCGAGTCGGGTACTGCTTTTTAAATGAGCTACCGACCTCTAACGGGGGATGGAAGGATAAGTTTTTCTATGTATCCTCCCTGACCGACTTCGAGTAGGCGTCCAAGTAGAGTGTGGTATTGCTGAAGGCTCCCCGACCCACGTCTTCTTTTAGAGTGGTGCATTTGCGAGCGGGCGACATTCTTGTCGACCTAAGCTTCAACGCCACAACACTGCTGCAGGAGGGACTCCTCTATGCGGTCGGGTTGAGCCCGATCGCGATCCCACTGCTTGCCTCTTTCGGTAGATTATTCTATGATTGTAGTTCTATTTATATCTAAGGATTTTTGTGTGCTTCATATAGGTCAGACAATGTGGAAAGCAGCGGTTGCTCAATCGGGAAGGATTTCCTTGGGAGAGCTGGAGGAGCGCGACGTAGAAATAGCCATGGAGGAGGGTCAGCCTGCTCCGCTGGCCGGCTCGTCAGGGGCTCAGAACACCGATGAGTTATCTCCCCCCCCCCTCGCTGATAGACGCAGGGGAGTCTTCGAGGAAGGAGGAGCGTCTGCCTTGGCCCGGCGATAATCGTTGCTCGAGGAAGCGCCCTGCTACTCAAAACATCGAGAAACGTGCCCGATCTGCCAGGAAGCGCCACTCGACTGGCCCTTCCGTCGATTGAGCTACTGAAGAGCTCCCACCACGGTCGGGTGACACCACATTGTCGGGTTCTAAGTCGATCTGCATTTCTCTCGGGCTCGGACGAGATGCCTGGAGGGCGAGCGGTGATCGGTCAAACTCCCTTCCCCGACCCCGGTTGAGACCCCCATCAAGGTTTCTCCGACCAGAGAGGGCAGCAGCAAGCGAGGGCCGATCATTCCTGCCAAAGTATGGCTAGATGGCCGGGCGGTGGTTGCCTGGTGATCGTCGTAGGAGCATGTGTAAAACTACCCCGATAAACAAACGCTGGACTTCGTGGCGTCCAACATGGCGGCGGTAAGTTCCTGACTTGTTTAATTAATTAATTTATTTTCTGGCCTTGGTATTGACAATTACCTTACAGGCATGGTGCAGGAGCTCGGAAGCCATCGCCCGAGGCTATCAGCTCTTGCGGGCGAATCAAGAGCTGCAGGCTCGGATCTCCAAGCTGGAAAACCAAGAGGGCCATCCGAGTGAGGAAGTCCGAGTAGAAGTGGAGCGGCTCCGAGCAGAGCTGCAGCTCCAGGCCACCCGCATGACCCAACTTGAGGGGGCGAAGCAGGCCGTAGACTCTCAATTAGAGGAGTCACGGGGACAACAAGTTTCTCTCAAGGAGGAGCTCGTAAGGGCCCGGTCGGCACAAAAGGAGGCTCAGGCCCAATTAGAGGCAGCGAAGTCCGAGCTGGCCTCGTGTAGCAAGGCCCTGGAGAAAATGAGGGGAGCCCTTGTCAGGGAGAAAGCTGAGCTGGAGAAGGAGAAGGCTGCTCGGGCTCATCAGCAGGCTACCGAGGAGGAGCGCTGGTCTGCCCGGAGGGTTCAATACTTGAACTCTCCTGAATTTCAGAACTAGCTCGGCCCGAAGATCGTGCAAATGTTCGAATACGGAGACAAAGGTGTTGTGCAACAGCTACGAGACCCGGCCATTTGAACAGTGTTCCGGACAAAGCCCTGGGCGAGTTCATGTTGGCTTTTTACCTTCTTTTGTATTGCCCGACCAGACTCTTGTTTTTAGATATAAGAGTTCCTCTGTATTGTCCGAGCGGGCTTTAAATTTTAATGAAATATCCTTTTACGCCATTATTCTTTCCATTAGTTGTTTCTGTCATGAGTTAGTGATTTATTTCACCTAAGGGTGTGGGGTCGGGGCTGTCTTATGATCGTCTTGGGTTTCGAGCGCCCTAATAGGTCAATTTGTGAATAGTAAGGTCACCTCATGTCTGATCGGGAAACTAGGCCGCGCCCCGAGCAAGACAACAATAAGTTTTATGGTAACTTGACCCTCGATTGGAGGGGAGATTTGCACTTTAGCAGAGAATCTCGACCTCGGATCGATGAGAGATCGGAGCTTTATCGGGGCTTGATCGGAATTCAACCCTTGATCAGAGGGGAGATCGACGCTTTAGCGGAGAAACTCAACCCTGGATCAATGGGGGAGGTCGAAGCTTTATCGGAGCTCAACCCTTGATCAGAGGGGAGATCAGCGCTTTAGCAGAGAAACTCGACCCCGGATCAATGAGGGAGGTCGGAGCTTTATCGTAGCTCAACCCTTGATCAGAGGGGAGATCGACACTTTAGTGGAGAAACTCGACCCTGGATCAATGGGGGAGGTCAGAGCTTTATCGGAGCCCAACCCTTGATCAGATGGGAGATCGATGCTTTAGCGGAGAAACTCAACCCCGGATCAATGGGGGAGGTCGAAGCTTTATTGTAGCTCAACCCTTGATCAGAGGGGAGATCGACGCTTTAGCGGAGAAACTCAACCACGGATCAATAGG
>JBBUKS010000008.1:10952531-10972765 GCA_038050645.1 Hedychium gardnerianum | reverse complement strand
CATCTGTGAGAAATCTCCTCCTCTATTGATAAGTGTGCTCGGGGGTAGGATCCCACATGCTAAGAAATTCGCTAGATCTGCATACCAAGGAGCATCCAAACTTCTAATCGCTAAATGTTGCTCATCAAGAAAGGAATAATTAATCGGTATGTCATTCTCCTTCTCATCTACGGCATAATGTTTTAATCGAGAAAGATGATCAGCTACCAGATTTTCTGAACCTCTTTTATCCTTGATTTCCAGATCAAACTCTTGAAGCAATAATATCCATCGAATGAGTGGGGGCTTTGCATCATTCTTGTTCAATAAATATCTGATTATCGCATGATCTATGTAAATTATTACTTTGATCCCACCAAATATGACATGAATTTATCAAATGCAAATATCATGGCTAGCAATTCCTTCTCTGTTGTGGCATAATTTACTTGAGCACATCTAAGTCTTGCTTGCATAATGTATGGCATATAACCTTATGTCTTCTCGCAGCCCCAACACTGCTCCAACCGCAAAATTGCTAGTATCACACATAATTTTAAAAGGAAGATTCCAATCTAGAGCTTGCATTATTGGGGCTGTCACCAAAACTTTCTTTATCTTATGAAAAACTTCCAAACATTCTATATCAAAATTAAATTCAACATCTTTCAAAAGTAGATTAGTCAATAGTTTGGAGATTTTGGAAAAATCTTTAATTAATTGACGGTAAAATCCAGCATGCCCAAGGAAACTCCTTACTCCCTTTTTCTTCTTTTTTTTATGCAAGGTAAATATGTATATGATATGAAAGGGACATACAGCAACTTATGGCTCAATGGCTCCAACTTGTCATATCCGGACAAATGCCAGATCAGAATGGGATGTCCATGGTGTCGTCTAATGCCGCACACAAGTATTGGCATCTAACATCTAGGTTGGTGTATGCAAATACCAACCTCCATCATGGTCAAACATAATCGAGAATACAAACTCAATCACACACATACAACAACAATAACATACATCGCTGCCACTAATGAATGTCATCATCATCTCTGTGATCGCATCCTCTTTGGTTTCTTCTCTCAGCAATCTAGCTCCAACCATCCTCCATGCCGGTGACACCAAGAGTCACGGCAGCTCCTCCAATAGCCATCCGGTGTTGGTTAAGGGTAGCACATCACCTCCCAATTCAGCCCAAACCTCCACCTTTACATGATACCATCGAAACTCCGACTACCACCCCAGAGCTCCGGCCATCGACAGGAAGTGGCTTAACATAAAATGGGATCCAAACTGGACTTAGGAAAATCAGTGCATCATTCATCCATAAGCTCCACTCCTCCGGCAGCCCCCTTGACCTCTTCATTGTGTTGCCGACAGCCCCTCTTCCACCTTCATCGCCTCACCGGAACGTCTACCATGATCGGTTGCATCCGCCACCTCCAATTGAGCTCCTTAGGTCCAACCTTAACAAAGGAGACTAACCTCTCTTGAAAATCTAAGCAAGGGGGACTTCTTCACCGGTGGGGTAGCTTCGGTTGTGGATGGACTGAGCTAGCTGCCATCGCCGGATAAGAGGTATTCCGGTGAGGTTCGTCCATGGGCTCACCGGTTGTGGACCTAGCCAAGCCCAACTCCCAATGGCCCATTCAAAACTCCCTCTTCTTCTATCACCGAAAATTGGGGGGGGGGGGGGATTTGAATTTGAAATTCAAACACCAACTTCAAATTTGAACTCAACTCCCTCTCATTTGCCTTGAATTTGAAATTTGAACTTTTCCTCTCCTTCTTCCGGCTAACTATTGTTTCTAAGGTGTCCTCAGTCCTCCTCCTCCCAAAGTTCACTGAAAAGCATCCAAGAACTACTGGTCACCGTAACTTCCTACTGCTGGCGAGACTCCTGAAACACTTGCCTTCCCCCCGGCCAATGAGCACTATGGCACCAACAACCACTACCCATCTCACTCGTTCCTCTATGCTCATTACGGGACCGCTGGTGATGTGGTTGGAGGGTGTCGTATGTGATGTTCTCCAAAAAATAGCTAAATTTTGATCGTCAGCACGAATCTTGCATACCTCCAACTATTCTATGATGGAAGAGTACTCCTCTCTATTAACCCTCTTCGGATTCACCCACCTCTCCTCCTTTGTTATCCGACTCCTGGAGTTCCAACCATTGTAGTTTTCCTCCTCACAAAGCCAAGTTTCTCAACCATGCTCTAAAGTGACTTCCGGTTGGTGGTGAAGTGGGGCGGTAGTGGCCTTGCTTGACCGAAAGAGCCAAGCCATCGGAGGCTCCTCCTCCTCCTCCATAAGCCACCGACGAAGAGCGTGACCACATCTTCCCAAAGCCCTCCTCTTTGGCTCACTGGTGTGGTTGCTCCTCAAGCTTTCCACTTCCGGCCATGGACTAAGAGCTCCCCTCGATGAGGACAGCAGCTCCCCTCGATGAGGGAGGGGAAGGCCCTCCTCTCCCACCGCACCTTGTTGTGTGGTTGGCTTCGGTTGGTGAAGGAGGGGCAGCCACTCCCTTTCCTAGAGAGAAGGGAGAGCTTCTCTCTCTAGGAAGAGGAGCCACAAAGTGACTAAGAGCTCTTTCACACTCCTTACTCCCTTCACATTTATTGGAGGAGGTACCCTCTTGATGACTTCAATTTTTGCTTTATCAACTTTAATGCCCTCAGAAACCATATATCCCAAGACTATCCCTTCTCTGACCATAAAATGATATTTCTCCCAATTTAAAACCAGATTAATATTTTCATATCTTTGCAAGACTTTAGAAAGATTTTTAAGCATGAATCAAAACTGGTGTCATATACAGAAGAATCGTCCATAAAAACCTCCATTATGTTTTCAATAAAGTTAGAGAAAATAACCATCATGCATCTTTGGAAAATAGCTAGAGCATTGCAAAGGCCAAAGGGCATTCTCCTATAAGCAAAAGTACCATATGGACAAGTGAATATAGTCTTTTCTTGATCATTTGGATGAATTGGAATTTGATAGAAACCAGAATATCCGTTCAAGTAGTAATAGTGTGAATCTTTGGCCAACCGCTCCAACATTTGATCAATGAAAGGTAAGGAAAAATGTTTTTTTCTTGTTTCCTTGTTTAATTTTGTATAATCAATGCACATTCACCATCTTGTAACCGTCCTTATGGGAATTAACTCATTATTCTCATTCTTTACTATCGTCATTCCTCCTTTTGGGGGGACCACATGAACTAGGCTCACCCATTTACTATCTAAAACTGGGTACATCATTCCTGCATCCAATAATTTCAATTCAAACCACCTCTTTTATATTCGGGTTTAACCATCTTTGATGTTCTAATGAAGATTTATAATCATTTTTGAGCAAAATCCTATGGATGCACAAATACGGATTAATGCCCTCTATATCCTCAATAGTATATCCCAGGAATTTCCTATACAGTCTGAGTTCCTCAAGCAACTTCTGGGTTTTAGACTCATTCAAATCAACATTTACAATCACTAGGTATGTGGAATTTGGTTCGAGAAATTCATACCTAAGATTTGAAGGAACTTTTACCTTTGTTTCTCCATTGTACTCTAGCTTAAAATTTCCATCCTTCTCTTCAACCATAAATAGATCCAAATTTTCGTCCATCCACTATGAGGAGTCAAGATATCCCTCATCTCCATATACCCCCTCATTTAATATCCCGCTTCTTATTTCTTTCTGGACAATTTTGTGTAACACTTCGATGCTACAACATGTGTCGACTTCAGATGGTAATTTTGCAGCTTTAAATAAATCAAATTCAACATTTTCTCCACCTATCATCAATGAGAGCTGATGATTCTTGACATCAATTATGGCACCAATTGTTGCTAGAAATGGTCTTCCTAGTATAAGGGGGGTATGCATGTTTTCTTCCATATCCAGCACCGTAAAATCTGTAGGTACAATATAATTTCCTATCTTAACTGGTATGTCCTCAATTACCCCCATAGGATGCTAGGTCGAATGATCTAAAAACTATAGCATTACATTCGTGGGTTTTAGTTCATTAAGCCCAATTCTTCTATATAATGTATGTGGCATAAGACTCACACTAGATCCTAGATCACAGATGGCTCCATCAATGCTGACATTTCCAATAGTACATGGTATTAAAAAACTCCTAGGATCTTTTAATTTCGGAAGCATCCCCTTCTGTATTAGAGTACTACACCCTCTAGTCAATGTCACTGTGCCCTGCTCTTCCAATTTGCTCTTCAAAGACCATACATCTTTTAGGAACTTGCTATAACTTGGTACTTGTGGCATCATATTAGGTGATGATTCCTCATTATAAAGTTTCTTTCTGACTTCCACAATCCTATTTTTTTTCTTCGTGTGCTTTGCCCAATATTCTTTTAACTAGAATGAGGGTTTCATTTGAGCATTCTAATAGGAACTTGTTCTCCTTCGACACTAGCTTCTCTACTCTTTCCTTTATCTCATTAATGCTTTGGTTCATAACCTCGACATTTTTCATTATTTGATCCATATTACTTTCATGGGTCAATTTTTGCATGATTTCATATTTTTCTACAGCATCAATATCATCTTTGTTGCTACCAAAGGGTTCTCCTCTTACATCTTCTCCTCACAAATTAAGATTTGATGTTACATCTGTTGGATCATGAAAGATGAGAGAGAGAGGGGTGTGAATCTTGTCTGAATTTTTTTTCTTTTTATTGTAATCGTAAAATTGAATTAGAGTGTTAGCAACGGAATAAGAAGACAAAAAAATTACTCGTTCGATTTTACTTGGTTTGGAGCCCAGCCGACTCCTACTCCAAGAACCCACGACCCTTCAGATCGTATCATTGGGTTAATCCACTAAAAGCTCTTCTCTCTGAAAGCTTTCAGAGAAGAGGCAAACTCATATAGAAAATGAGGAGAATAGCAACACACTGCTATCTCCTTAATGTATGTAGTAATAAACAAAGTAGTATACCAACAATAAGGATCTTAGATGGAGCGTGTTTGTCGGTAAGCTTTTCGGCATTGTAGGATCAAGATGCGCACAACCAGCAGGAGTAGCAGTAGCAAGATGAGGCATAAAATCAAGTTATTGTCGGCTTGGACCCCGAGGGCTTCTTTTATAGGCTATGTTCCATCGACTGAAAAACCTATCAGTCGACTGATCCTTTTGGTCGACTGATCCTGCAAACCGTCGACTGAACCCCGCGACCTTCCTTCTTTGCTCTGATTCAATCCGTTCGATCCCAAAAATCATGCCTTATCGATCGACTGATCCAACTGATCAGTCGATTTATCTAGTTGATCAGTCTATTGATCTAGTTGATCAGTCAACTGATCCCTATGTTTACCATATTTGATCGATTGACTGATCCCCTGTATCAGTTGACTGATCCTAGAATTTTCCAAATTTGCAACCTCTAATCGATACTGTGCTAATCTGGTCGGATCGGTTAACTAAACAGCTCGTTCGGTCGACCGAACCTAAGTTAAATCCGAACTTTATTTTATCTACAAAACAAAGTTAGCACAGAAAATATAGTAATAGTAGCAGTCCTGGAAAATAAAGGTTAGACCAAATATAAGTATGCATGAATAAGAAAGTTCAGACTATCTTAATCTTAACTTCGAAATCTCCATTGGTTTCTTCAATTGGATCAGTGCCTAAAGTTTGTCCCTACTTGGACACAACCTCACTGCATTAACTCTAGGTGTTAAATATGGTAATTAAAAATAATAAAATAATGTGCATTGACATAGGAATAAGTTTAAAAGAATTTTTGGAGAATTTTAGAAATTTTCCGGGATTTAATCGGAGCTAATTTGAGGAGTTCACGGGAATATAAATAATAGGCTTTTGGAAGGCCTATTTGGAATATCAATTAAGTTGAGAATTGATTAAATTCATTAAACCTAAGGTTGGAGTTTATTAACCTAAAGTTGAATTTAATTAATCTAATGTTATAAATATAAACTTAGGTTTAAATTTTTATTTTCCATTTTATTGTCTTCTTTACAGTGCCCTACTCCCGATTCTTCTCATCTCCTCCCGATCAATCTCCACCACCGCTCCCCATCAGTGTCGACCGCCAGCTGGAAGCTTGCCGTCGCCGGTCATCATGGCTACCCGGGGCTAAGCATAGGGATCTGATTCTTCCTCGTTGCTCCCGACCTCCAATGCCACCGGATCCCTCTCAATCTCCCATTACTCTCTGCCAAAGTCAAATGTTGATCGGGGGGGTAGACGTCGTCGGTCCTCCTCATCTCCGGCCAATCGCAGCCAGCTCCCCATCAGCCGCAACTAGCCACAACCAGCTCCAGCCGATGCTGCTCTCCATCAATCCATCCTGCAGTCGTCGGGGGTTGCTACTGACCTCTTCTCCGATTGTTGTAGCCACCCGCTAGCACCGAATTCATGATGTGATTGCCACCCTGCTTCCAACCCCAGTCACAGCCGGCCAAGTCTGATCCCCTGTTGCTCTAGGTTCAACTCTAGACGACCACCACCGGTGAGGGTAAGGTTAGTTTTAGAGATCAATTTAGGTTGTTTGGTATTTAAATTACTGGTCAATCTAATTTGTCCGTCCATCAACAGGGTCATCAGCACTACTCAACCACTGCCACAGTGATCTCCGGCCATCTTGGTCTTGTTCCGATTAGCCATAGTGCATTTCGGTGTTGTGGAAGACCTGATTCGACAGCCACCAATAAAGGTAAATCGTGATGGAAAATTCAGCTTTAGGGTTTATGTGGATTTTTAGAATTTTGTTGTGGTGGTAATTGGTGTATGGATTGATTTGTTTTGTGTAGTTAGGTTGTAATCAAATTGAGTAGTGAACTTAAATGGTAGTATTATTTGTTCTTGCATATATAAAACTACATCTATGATTAAGGGGTGTTAGGTTAGAAGATGAGGTTGAATCTAAATACTAATTGGATGGATAATGTATTTAGAATTGGATTTAATATATATGATATGATTAGGGTTCTTGGATATCATGTTGTTTGGGATGTGAAGTTTAAGAACTTTCATGATTCATAGATCTTGTAATTAGTTATTTGATATGTGATGGATTAATTTAAGCGACTAAATTTTGGTTTACGTTGTTTAGTATATGTTAGATCAAGAAATGATATGGATATTGAATTGTAGTTTTGGAACCCTTAATAAATAGGGTTTATGGTTAGCTTGGTATTCTTGGATTGATAGTGGTCGAATGGATGATTTGTGAGGATAAAATAAATTCTTCTATGTAGGGTTTGATTTATGTTATCTATGTTGTTCTTATATGGATCTTGTTTAGGTTGGTTAGGATGTGTTAATCATGTATGGATGTTTGGTTCATGTTGGCTATGTTGAGTATGGTTGAGGATATGAATTCGGAAATGAATGTATTGTTATTATGTGGCTTGGTATCATCTTCGTGTATTGAAGATACATGAAGAAGGTGGAGGATTTGATTTGTGTAGATATGTTGTGTTTTGAACTTGAGTTGGAATTTGATATTGGATTGATGATGCGGGAAATAGGTGATAATGTTGTTTGGTGTTTTGTTATATTGATCATGTATAGGTGTTTGGGTTTGGAGGATCAAATTGATGTAAGGATTACGCCTAAATTGTAGGCTTAATGTTAAAGGATTATAGTATGACCATTGTTAAGGGTTATGAGGTTGAAAGAACTTTTGGTCATGAGCCCTGTAATTAGTTTTGGGATACAATTAGGTTAAACCAATTAGGATATCCTGAACTTGTTAGGATATAGTTCAGTTATATAATTATGATAGATCTTGGTTGTGATATGAGTTTTATGGTACAGGACATTGATACCGGACAAGTGCTTCAACTTGGAGATATTTTGACATAAGTCACTTTTGGAGGCGGGTATTTCTTCTTTTGTTCTCATTTACATATTGACCTTAGTGCATGATTGATATATTGATTCGTAGCCGTAATTACCTTGACTCTATTTGTTTATTACTTGAGTTTGATGCTTAGTTGCTTATACCTTGAGATGCTCAGTTTATATCTATACAGTCTCTTTATTTTTCATACATGTAGTGTGTACATGTGTGTGGTGTGCACAATAGAAACATGCATATGATTGAGTAATCATGTAATTGTTTAACACACGTGTGACGTGTGTTTTGTTCATATGTAGTTTCAGATTATCCATGTCATGTAGTGTTATACATGTGGGTGGTGTATACCTTAGAATCATGTTATGATTATGTAATTGATAGACACGCGTGTGGCGTGTAGTTATATTTAGTTGTTAGCTATTGTTTCATTTATGACATGTAGTTATAGTATGAATACGTGTGTGGCGTGTACCAATGTTGATGTTTCATATTAGCGATTATCATATCTGATTTATAGTTATAAACACGTGTGTGACGTGTATGATAATTTAGTATGTCTTCATAGATGTAGCTGAGTACATTGGTGTAGACAAACATATGTGATGGTAGATTTACTTGTTTACCTACCATTACGGTGTTGCATGTGTGCTAGCGATCAGGATTCCCTTCGGGTGTGAGCTAATTGTGGCATCACGGAGATGCATGTATCGGCTATGTCTCCCATTAGGTTGGTTGAGTGAGTCGTAGCGTCATGATATTACATGTATGCTATCGGCTATGTCTCTCATTAGGTTGGTTGAGTGAGTCGTAGCATCACGATATTGCATTGCATGCTATTGGCTATGTCTCTCATTTAGTTGGTTGAGTGAATCGTAACATTGGTGATACATGTGCTACCGATCAAGACTTTATTCGAGTGTGAGTTAGTCGTAGACATACTACTATTTGGATTGTTATACCCTAGCTGTCCACGAGATCATATGTGGTACAGAGTTTCTCCCGCGGCCCGTAGCTAGATAGCTACCTTCTGTCTGCCCACGAGGCTATTCGTGGTAGAGAGTTTCTCCCGTAGACAGAGATCCTGATATTTTTGGACTGCCCACGAGTATCATGGTAGAACGTTTCTCCCGTAGTCCATAGCTGACGAGCTGGATATCTTGATCATTTGTATACCCTATGGTGGAGCATTGCTCTCACATACGAGACTCCAATTTCTAATACTTGTACCGATATATGCATGTGAGATGCAGTACTTATATTGATTATTGGGGGTATATGCATGTAAAAGGCTGTACCCATATTCTTTATTACTAATACTATTCATGATACTATATGCAGTTGAGTAGGGTGCTTATGTAGTAGTGGCATACGAGTGTCATCATTCGATGGTGGGTATATTCTTCTTTGAGAGTGTATACCTTTGAATTCATGTATACGTTATTGTTCATGCACTATCATCTTATATCCACTGAGTATCTCTTTTTGTACTCACCACCCCTGCTTTTTCTTATTATTTTCAGGTTAGCATGTATATGTTGATTGAGTCGCTTGGAGGATATCTACCCGCGTCGTTCCACTCACATCGAGCTATGATTTATTTTCATATTGTTTTAGTAGGTATCTGCTTCCGTATTTATTTATTTCATTGACATTGTATTAATTAAGTTGTATATGATTATTTATATTTCGTCGGTTGTGTATTCGGAGTATTTAGTCGAGTCGGCTCGCAGTCGATTATTTGAATTTTATGTGTGGGGTGGACCCCCTTGTTATTCTTTATTATGGTGGATTTTATTTTATACCACGTGGTTGTGAATACTCAGGTAGGATATTATATTTATATATACTGTGTGGTTATGAATACCCAGGTAGGGTATTATTTTCATATACACTGCGTGATTGTGAATACCCTGGTAGGGTGTTATATTTATATTACACTGCGTGATTGTGTTTTGGTTTTGAGTTTTGTGGACTCATACCAAGTTGTATCAAAGATTATCACTAGAGAGTATCGTCCGTATCTATGGGCATGTGTACTTTCAGGGCGTGACATGTTAATCGATTGACAAAGTTGCCAATCGATTCTGGTAACTTTAATCAATTACAATTATTTTTGTGTTTGATTTTAAAACTATTAATCGATTGATGATAATCACTAATCAATTAGGCAACTATAATCGAATCTGTATTGATTGAAAAATAATCCCGTATTTGATCGCATTGTGTCAATCAATTGG
The DNA here is from genome assembly GCA_038050645.1 of Hedychium gardnerianum. NCBI lineage: Eukaryota > Viridiplantae > Streptophyta > Magnoliopsida > Zingiberales > Zingiberaceae > Hedychium > Hedychium gardnerianum. The sequence goes on along the minus strand of JBBUKS010000008.1, from coordinate 10,962,684 downwards.
TAAAATTCACTAATTGATCTCTGTGAAAGAAGATGCAGCTGAAAGAAGATGAGAGGTCTTCCAAGGGATTTAGGAGATGACGACGCTGTAAAACTTCTGGTCGATAGGGAACAAGAAATTAGGTCAAAATATCCCTAAACTCTTGAGGGCCAACCATATATATAATGAACATCCATTATCAACCCATAGATGATAATATATGCGGATAATGAGTTCTACACATATGAAGTCCAGATCTAATAACTCGATACTCAATAATCTTAAGTTATATCACTTAACGAGTTTCGGTATTGTTAGTCTTAAATCATATATGAGCCGAATAATTAAATCTAACATATGGAGTTGTTGAATTTTGTCCCAAAGAGAATGATGTCTTTACAAAAAGCTCCCTAATATATCTATATGTTAGAGAGGGCAGGTATAAAATTACAATGGAAATACAGTAATTAAATTTGACATATTTAGTCTGTTCAATGAGCAAAGATCCTAAGAACACATGTTTCGAAGATCTCATGGAGAATCGAGTCAAGTTAGAGTCGAGCTAAATTGAGGTATTTGAGAGATAGAATCGAGTCAAGATACTCGAGTCAGAGAACTCGGAGACAATTGAGTTCGAGAACTCAGGATCCTAAAGTTCCCTCAGAGCTCTCATTGCGATGTAGAATGAGTGAGGGAGCTCCCTCTCAAGGAGGAAGAGCGGGAGCAACTCTTTATTCGCTCCTTATTTTTTTAATTAAAATGAATTTTTAAATTTTAGTTTTTATTTAAAAAAATAAAAAGCCGTGGAGCGTGGAGAGATATGTGAGACTCGTGGATGAATTGGTGAGAGATTTAATGAATTATTGAGAGATTTTTTGATAATAAAAAAATATGTGGAGTTGTTTATTTTTCACATGACGTCATATAATAATGAGAGAGCTCCCATTAATGTAGAACATCTCCAATGCTTCGGAGGTTTTAAAGTTTTTTTTAACCCTCGTCCAAACAAAAAAAAGAGATTAAGAAATTAAATTCAAAATTTCAAATTTAACTTCTTAATTTTCGGTGACATATAGGAAAGAGAAAGTTAAGATAACTTTTTGTTTGAGGCACATAAGAAAAAAATAAAAAATTCCTCCGATGAAATTTAACCAACGGTTTCATCATCACAATCAAACCGACCACCAACTAAGAAATAATGTGAAATGGATCAGGCATGTTTTTTCATCGTAACGTGTCGAATTAATTATCATATGAATAATTTATAAAATTTAAATTTTGATAGAAATTATGTATATCTGGGATTTATTTTAATTTTTTAATTTATTCTTTTTTAATAACATGAGATAATTGTGAGGAGTTAGAATGACGTTTGCCGAACACTTAGTACTTCACAGCTATCTTCTAGTACGATGGTGGAGGGGTTAAACTAATATTCCAAGGATTAAGGAAAATTAATTAATTAATTGTCACATAGCTGGTCAACTAGATAGTATTCAAAATTATTCCAGGGATTATAATATGCACTTTAGGACTTCAATATAACGAAAAGGAAATTTTAACGTAAATTAGTCTAAATATTTTTAGCTGGTTAAGCTTAAGTAGATCACTGACAATGGATATGGGTGTCGGTTAATTTATTGTCAATTAGTTTAGTACTTTAGATAAGGTTTTTGATTTATATATTATAAAATTATATAATTGAAGACATTAAAGTAGTTATATATATATATATATAATCTAGTTAGCATTTTTTTGGTCTAAAATAATGGGTTTTAAAGAAATTAATTTTAGTTGGTCCAATTTGAGCCGATTAAACCCTAAATCGGACCATATAATGAACGAGCCAGAGTCTTCCCAGTAGCCGAATCCTTCGTAGCAGGTCCGTGGAGCTCGAGTTTTCTCTCTATATCATAAGAAGAGAAGCCTCAGCGGGAGAGGAAAAGCTAAGCAAACTCTCAGGTGTGCGTCCTCGCTTTCCTCTCTCACTCGCTCCTGCCCATCTCCGGGCGCAAATGGCGAAGCCTCGGAAGCAGAAGAACGATGAGCAAAAGACCGAGAGCTTGGGAGTAGTTGTCCTCCACCAGAAACTCTGCGTCTCGGTCGACATGGAGAAGAGAAGAATATTCGGGTAAGATAGGTCTTTATCTCTTACTTCCTTTTCTTTTCTATGCTCTTATCTTGAATCCGAGCTTCTTGTTTCAAGAATGAGTCTTTAAAGATGCTCACTATTCCTTTCTAGGGTTTTATTAGTTGCTCTCCAAGGTTTGTTAGGTTATGGTGAATTTTGATCTTTTTAGTGGTGAACCCGCTACGGATAGCCTAGTAGAATTCCTTACTTGTCTTTTTGACTCCTTGCAACATTTCCCCTCGTCTTCTTGGAGACATTGTGAAAGGATAATTTTTGCGATATTTTTCCGGCCTTCTATTGTAATGTTCGAAGAATTACTTTATTTTCATATTTTTACATCGAACGGAGCAAGTTAAGTTGTCGTGGCTGGACTTCAAAAGTAGACGATGGAAATAATCTGTAATATTGGTATACATTTTTGGCTCTCAAGGACAGGACATTTTACTCTCTTACGTTAGGTGAGAGTATTATAGAAATGTCTCACTTAAACTCCAAAATCTTGATATGTTTATGTGAGTTTTTTTTTTAAAATTCAATACTCCATCTTCCTCGTCTCAATCAATGTTTGGTTTACAAATCAGGATGCATTTCTTTTAAAATTGTTTGGCTTGGCTAGTGGTACCATTTTCATACAAGGCTAAACCAAATTCAATTTTGTTAGGTCAATTATTTCTTTGTTTGTTAAATATTTGACTCCTATACCTTATATTTTTCTTTCTAATATACAACTTCATTCATTTTCAGGTGATCTCTCCCTAAATTTTACTTTTTTCTCTCTGTTGCCCGTCATTTATTAGTGTTATGAGGATTTGAAGCTCCAAATATTTTGTTAGCATAATTTTGAATGGATTGTTTCTCCCTCTTTTTTTTTAGAGACAAGTTATCATGACTTTAGGCTATTGTTTATATATAGTGCATACAAAGCATAGGTATAAATCATGTTGGTTGCATGATGAATGAAGTATGATCTTGGAAACCTATTCTGAATATTGAAAATTATGTTGTTTAAAAATAATAGTTTGTTCATAATATTAATTTGAGTGAGCTTAAAGAAACTTCAAAGCAAATGAAGCTAGGTAAATAGGCCTAAATGACACTTCTACTGAAGTTTGAAAGAATTTAGGATATAAATGTATAAATTATCTTTTAAAAAGGTTTATTAAAGGTAAAAAATAATATGTTAAAACATGTCAAAATATAATAATATTAAGATTGCATTATGTTATATTATATTATGTTATATAATTGTATCATCATCATAATTATCAAGTTGTGTTTGCCACAATTATAAGGACCGCAATTATATTAATCTTATCCCTTTATTAAGCTCTATGACTAAACTTGTAATATTTAAATCATATAAGTCATTTTTTTTATCACATTTATTTTCTTTTTGATCCTGTTCTACTCTTTGTACATGCTACTCTAATTAATTCAACACTTCATTGTCTTTAAACATGTTCACACTCTGTACCTTTTCAACTCTCAGTTTATCATCTATTAGAACTTCACCTGATTTCTCTCAAATATTAGTATTTTTTATTTTGATTTCACACATCTATTTTATCCTTCCATATGTGCTATATTAATTTTTTGTACTTGTTGTTTCTTAATAATCCAAAACACCAATATATAATGCATGACTGGTCATATTACTATCTTACAAAATCTTTTATCTGGTAGAAGCTGTGCAGGATGATTAAGATTCCTCTCTGTTTTAATTGACCATTCATTTACCTATTAATGATATTTTCTTCAATACCTCCACATTGAATAATAAATCCATATAATCTAAATTCTTACGTGCATAAGTTTTATGTTCATGCATTTTGACTATTCCTTACGTGCATAAGTTTGATGTTCATTTTAACTATTCCATGATTTCATTGATACTTCTATGTTATTGTACTTCTTATATTCAGTTTGTTAGATTGTGAACTTCTCTCAATAATACACTTATCAGATTCTGCAACTAAGATGGGCAACTAATAGCTGATCCATTGCATGATTCATATTCGAAAGGAAAGGTTAGGTTTGAGAATATATTTCCAAGATCGAACCAAATCTAGGTTTACTCAATTTGGGCAAAAATTTTTGTGCAATAAAGCTTAACTTCAATTTAAAAAAATTTGAAGTTATTTTTTTTCTTCATAAATTTAATTTTGATTTATGTTTCAATTAAATTAGCTTCCCATTCTCATCACACTCCTCACTATCAATATCAGTTTCTTCTTTATCAATGTCCCCACTTGGTAAGCGACCAACAATCCTAGATAGTTTCCTTGTTTGAGAGAGCTCGTTGGCTCTTGAGGCTTCTGTAACTACATTCCATGTCAAGTCGCCTAAAGGTACAACTTCTAAATTCTTACTCATCCATTCTCTAGCATGACTGGTCAGTGACATCTTTTGCATTTGGGGGATCTCTTCACTTTTTATTTTGTAGATTTTGCAAGTTGCATTAATTTGGATAGATTGGAAGACACACACACACATATACAAGAAAATATCTATTTGTTACTTGTTAATTGTAACAAAATTATTCAAGATAGCAATTTAAAGTTGCTAGGATAAACTTACCCTCCAGAATACACTTTATTTCTTTTGCACCCACAAAAGTATTTGTTTGACTAAGAATCTTGATTGCCATTGATCTTTAATTGGGGGAATTGAATTCAAATTTTGACCATAAATATTTTATTAGCTAAAGTTATATAAACTTAAATAACATGTGGGAGGTGCAATTTTTCCACCCCTCACACATTCTTTCTTCTTGCTTATGCTTCTTGCATAAAAGAACAACCAATTTCCTATATTTTTTTCCACTCTTGCTTATATTATCGAAGAGAAATTGACTGCCAAGCGCCCTTGTGCCTTGGTCTCCATCTAATAAAACCCTCATCGTTGATGATTGCTCTTCCTACCTCACTGACACCTACAATGGTGTGCCACTTATGACACTTTATCCTCAACAACCTATTTCTTTTCTTTCGTCTATCACACAAAAGAGTAGTCGACAACTGATGTACTATGTATCTCAATCTCCATTGGCCGAAACCCCTTAATCCTTGCTTATCTATATGATGTCGTCATCCTATGCCAGCACGTTGCTTATGACATTTGATCCTTGTTTGCTTGTTAGGTGCTTCATTACTACTATGTTCGCCTTGTAGTTTATTTTTGCCGCCATCCTCTCCTTCTAAGTCCCTCATTTCATTGTTGGCTTCGTTATAGTTGCACTCCTCGGTAATTCTTATATTTTGTCTATTTGAAAGGAGGAAAGGGGTAAGAAAGAAAAAGTATTGAGGGATGACACAAGTGAGATGTTTTCTTTAGTTGTTCGCATGAAAGGAGAGGGAAGGATAAGCAAAGGGAGAAAATGACTTTTCACCTTTGATTTTGTCATTTCAATGACATGTATAGTTAAACATTTCAAATCAACACTCATTTCTTTCTCCTCTCTTTTGCTCACCTTTAAAGGAATTAAAAGTGGAGGAAAGAGAACCAACTTCTTCCTTTCTTTTTTGCTTACATTTTGCTTTTTCACCAAAGTAAACAAGGGAAATGATTACTTCCCCTCCTTCCTTTCTTCCATTTGTACTCCCTCTCAAGTAGACACAATATTAGTCTTGCATCGTGGTGCCAAGCTTGTGTTCTGTGGTGAGGAATTTCCTTTGTTTCTCTTTGGCTAGTGCCTGCAGGAAGCCACTTTTATGCCTGTCCCCCACGTGACTATTTCCATCCTTCTCTAGTTGATGGCCACTCATAACCCCTCCCTTACCTCCTCTCTCTCTTTAACCCCTTTAGAAGCTATATCTGCACTGCCCCAAGTGTGTCCTCTAGTGGAGCCAGCTTCTACATGTTACTCATGTTCTATCGGATTATACTATCAACGTGAGTCCCTCTATGGTTAGCAGATTCACATATGCATAATGCTGCCCCCTCTTACAGTCATATGTGAAGTTGTTGAGTTGTTTGTTAGCACACTTCAGATTATATCACTTCATTATCATCAAACAATATTTTCCCTAATTATTTAGGGCTATTATATGAATCTTACCCCTTAATTAAACTCCATGTAAAGCTATATGATTGGTTATATTCAAATCAATTAAATTATTTTTTATTATATTGACTAACGATTCTCTAGGTTCTCTTGGCTCCTTATAGTTTCAACTCTAACCAATTTATCTGTTCTAAGTGTATAATCTCTTTTAACATTTTCAAACCTTCTTAACATATTTTTTTTTTTCTTGTTTCATCATCTGACATTGCAAATAAAGATTCAAATTATACAGATTGCTATGAGTAAAATTTACCATCTTGTTCATCGATCAACATGCAAGACAATATTGACATCAGGGCTATCTCGCTTTCTTGAGCAGTGACAGTTATGGGTGTTGGAAATGGAGAGATAAGAGGAAGAGAGATTGGGAGAGACTTGAGGGCGTAGAGCTGCTGGAGGTGTGAGGAGAAGGGGACCAGGGGCTTACTAGCAAATGACAGTCGCACATGGCTGATGGACAATCATGTATATATAAACTACTATTAGCAATTGTGTCCTTAATAGTCGGGCCCAACTTAACCTTGAGTTTTGATGTTGGGGTAAAGGGTTTAAGTTAGAATTACTTGTGTATCATATGTGTATGAAGTCATGCAAGGATGATGGATTGAGATCTATTAGAGATCTGATAAGGATATTTTGGGACATATGAGGGATTGTAGAATGAAGAGAATTGTAGTACAACTCAGCCGGAGAAGGCAAATTACGTAGGTAAAGAGTGAAGAATAACACATGGAGTGAGTTGAGGGTTTGATGCATTCGAGGGACAAGTAATTTGATGAGAGATGACCTCGTGGGTGAAGACGAGTTGCAAAGTGAATTTCGAAATTGATAACTCTAGAGAGGCTAATAACTCAAAGATTTGACTATTTGGATTGTCGTAGTCGATGATCGAACATACTGAAGGGTAAGATTCGGTCAACTAAGTAATTGAGTTAAGTCGATCAACTATCTACCAAAATATTTTTGTTTGTAGCTGAGTCGACTAAGCAATCAATTGATGACATGATTGAGTCAACTCGACTAATAACTCAACCAAAAAGTTGGAGGAAGTTGTTTATCTAACAAAATTGAGTGCAACGATTAGATGATCCAAGGTTAAGCAATCAATTGATTGTGGAAGCCAATCGATTGCGTAGCCATTGATAGATTAAAGATTATAAGATTAGGAAAATATTCAATTTTGATTTATGGTCGATCTAGTTGACTCATTGGTGACAAAACAATAGAATAAAAAGTAATTTAAAGGAATACTAATGGGAGCATTCAAATGCTAGTGTCCGCTTATTGTGATGATTTCTTCTAAGCTCTCATTATGTAATCTTAGCCTTAATTGCTTTATTTGTTCCTTATCTTATAAAGAAAATTTGTGTAAAATGAGAAAGTTAGCTGACTTTTGGCCGAAGTAGTCAGGATTCGACATGATGCTTTGATTAAATACAAATTTATTTGATTACAACAATTAGAACCAAACTTTTATATCACTAAGTGAGGTTGACTATATGGTTGTCCAATGTCATTGAGCTCAATCACCTACTATATTATTATCTATATTTAAATAAATTTTATCATATTTTATGGTTGCTAATCAAGTTTTCTCCCTGTTCTTTGATTAATGTGTATTTGTTACGTCTCATATCACCTAACTAGGGCATTGGTCACCTAACTGTCCGAGTTTTTTTTGCAATTCCACTTTTTCTCAAATGTTGTTATTTTTTATCCCGTCTATCCTCGTATGTTCGCACATCCACTTTAATTTTTTAATCTTTGCGACTCTCCTCTTCTACTCATGCTCGCTTCATAGCTAACATTCAGCTCAATATAATATAGCAGGTCTAACACCGTTCGATAGAACTTCCCTTTAGCCTTTAGAGATACCTTATTATCATAAAGAATACTGACGCCTTCCTCCATTTCAATCTCCATTTCAACCATCCTACTTGTATCTTATATAAAACATAGGGCAAAAGTCAAAATGACTCCTCTTTTTTCTCAAATCATCAAAAGGGTGCCCCATTTTGATTTTTTTTTATCAAAAAGGGTGCCCCATTTTGATTTTTTATCAAAAGGGCGCCCATCCTTCTATAAAATGACATAACTGTTCTCTAGTACTTTTAATCTCCCGCCGCCTCCTATAAAATGACATAACTGTTCTCTAGTACTTTTAATCTCCTGCCTAAATCCTGAATTGGTCGGGAGTGTTGTAGCAGCTACGATTTCGTAATTGATGCACAATTGTAGCAGCTACGATTGAGCTGCGTTGTAGTAGCACTAGAAACTGAGCCGTTACATGTTTCCACCTTGTAATTAATTGTAGATCTCTGAATGAGTTTCAATTTGATATATTGTGCGTCCATGGTTCAACCCGAGTCAAAAGTTATGACCTCTTAAAGTTTAGGGTTTAATATTCACGTTGCAGTAACTACAATTTAGCTACTACAATTGTGTAGCGGCTATAGTTTCGTAGTGCTATGACTGAGCTATCACGCAGTTGTAGTAGCTACAATTTCGCAGCTGCTACAACATGAATATTAAACCCTAAATTTTGAGAGACCATAACTTTTGACTCAGGTTAAAACATGAGACGCACAATATATCAAATTGAAGCTCGTTCATCTACAATTGTTATGGGGTAAAATCCCTAATGACTCATTTTTAGGCTCAAAAAACATCGTTTAAATCCTTTTCGGAAGCTTCGAGCAATTTTAGTCTTATTTTTTTTTTCCATATTGTAGTAGTTACGAAATCGTAGATTTGCAGCTATGATTTCATAGTTTTTACAACGCTTTCGACCAGTTTAGGATTTAAGCGGGAGATATAGATAGGATAATAATGAAAGGAGGATAATTGTGTCATTTTACAGGAGTGGAGCCCTCTTTTGATAAAAAAATCAAAGTGAGGCGCTCATTTGATGATTCGGAAAAAAGGGCGCCCTTTTCATTTGTGCCCTAAAACATATTTATCAACCCCTCTATCTTTTTGCAAAAATAACTTAGGTACTTAAACTTTTAGCTACATGTAACTTGTTATCTCCTATATTAACAATTCTCTTACTACGTTTACTATTTCTAAACTTAAATTCTATATATTTTGTCTTTACTCTACTAAGCCTAAGACCTTTAACATTCGGTGTCTCCTGCTCAAATTCAAGCTTAGTATTTACTCCATGAGTCTTATCGATAACAACATTCACTATAGTAATCTATCTTGGATGTATTTTGTGAGTTCATTCATTACTAGTGTAAAAAAATATGGACTTAGAGCTGATCCTTGATGTAATCCTATTTTTATAGGAAACACTTTGGTTAATCCGCTTGGAGTCCTCTTGTCATTACATCATCATACATATACTTAATCGTCTCAATATACTCTACGCTAACACATTTATTTTTGACAATTCTCTATAATTTATTTTGGAATTCTGTCATAAGGCTTGGTTGCTTTTGTATTCTGTCATAAGTTTTTTATAGGTCAATGAATACCATGTGTAAGTCGCATCTTTTCTCGATACTTTTTAATCAATTATCTAAGAAGATGTATAACTTCTATCGTCGACCTTTCAGGCATGAATCGGCTACCTTGGTCTCCTTAATTTTTTTTCTATCATTTTTATCAAAATTTTATGGTATGATAGCTTAATGTCCTTATAATTTGCACAATTTTATACAATTTTTTTTATTTAAACTTTTTTTAATTTGTTTTCAATATCAGGTTGAATAACTTTGTAAGTCATTTACCCTAATACCCTAATATCCTGCTTTCGTAGGTATTTCTATACCTCTATTGGAATACCATTCGACTAAACCACTTTTTCATTTTTTATTCTATTTAATGCTTGTTTTACTTAAGAAATTTGAATTCTCCGATACAACAACAACAACAACCGAGTCTAATCCTACTATGTGAGGTCGGCTATATGGATCATTTTACGCCATTGAGCTCTATCCCCTACTATATCATCATCTATATTTAAATAAATTTTA
>JBBUKS010000008.1:10935585-10952431 GCA_038050645.1 Hedychium gardnerianum | reverse complement strand
GATCTTTCCCATGTGTTTTCAATGTGGGACTTTGTTTGCAACCTTGCAACCCCAACAATCCCCCCTCAAACGAAGGATCACAGCGCCCCCCTCATACGATCCTCGACCCACCAGGACTTTATGCCCCTTGGTCCATCTGACCTACTAAGACTTCCTTGCCTAGCCACAACTAGGATTTTTCTGTCTGGTGTCTGGTCCATTTGATCCGAATACGGGAGCCCCTATTTCCTTTGTTTGAGATCAATATTCTACTCACATGGCTCGGTTAGACTATAACTCTCGTGCACAGTCGGCGGTTAGACCTTCTGGCAGTCCGGGTTTTGATACTAATTGTTAGGATCGAAGGAATTTAGATATTTTCAGTATGATATTGTCTACTTTGGGCTTAGGCCCTCATGGTTTTGCTCTTGGACTCTACTCAAAAGGCCTCGTACTAATAGAAATATTTTTTCCTTATAAGTCCATGATCTTTCTCATGTATTTTTAATGTGAGATTTTGTTTGCAATCTTGCAACTCCAACATTTTTAGGAGTGATCCATCTGAGGGGCATAGCCATGGAGTAGGGTTCTTTGGGGGATTGTCAACCATGTTAAATTTGGTTTACTTGTGTTTCTTTTATTTTCCGTTGTGCACTAACAACTCTAGAGAGAGAGACAGATGAAAGTCTCATGCACGGTTTTGAATGAGGTATGCTACTTGCATGAGAGTGAGGCTTTGAGGGTTCTTGTCTCTTGTCTATGAGAGGGGGTGACACATAGCAATGGAGATGTTTAAGGGGAAGACAAACCACAAGGGAATGTTCATGAACAGAATGAAATATTAAAACTGATACTAGGTTTTTTCTTGAGTCATATACTAGTATTTAGCACAAATTATTGTCTTAATAAATATATAATAATTTGATATGATACTAACTTGATTCTGGTTATTGTAAAATAGTATATCAGAAATATAAAGAATCCCATAGAAGTCACAAGTGTTGAATTTGTATTTGCAAACTTTGAGTCGTTCTAGTTCTAGTATGTAAATAATTGCGAATATGATCCGAGTAATAAATGCCCAAGTTTCCATTGGGTCCCATGCTTTATTAACTCTTACTGCTCCAGAAAGCATTCCTAGGGCTATAAAGGTAAATCCTGAACTAACGATACAATAACTCAAATAATCCAGATTGAGTTAATTGATACAACAACAATCAAGTCTTAACCCACTAAGTGAGGTTGACTATATAGATCTTTTTACGTCATTAGACTTTATCCCCTACTATATCATCATCTATACTTAAATAAATTTTATCTTATTTTATTGATTTTAATCAAGTCTTTTTTGGTAAATCTCGTTTGATATGTTTATTTGTCATAGTTTCACATCGCCTAAATCGATATTTATTTGTCGTCTAAGTACATGTTCGTACCATCTTAAATACGTTTCTCAGAGTTTTTCCTCAATAGATGAAACTTTGATTTTTTCTCTAATATTTTCATTTCTTATTTTGTATATCCTCGTATGTCCACATATCCACCTTAATATCCTCATCTTTTCAACTCTCATCCTCTGCTCGTGTGCTTGAGTTAGAGCTCAACATTCAACGCCATATAACATAACAGGTCTAACCGTCGTTTTGTAGAACTTCCGTTTAAATTTTAAAGGTATTTTACGATCACATAAAACATTTGACGCTCTTCTCCATTTCAACCAACCTATTTATATTCTATGTAAGACATCTCTCTCAATTCCTTCATCGTTTTGCAAAAATGATCCTAAATACGCTCTTGGTTCCAGATAACTCGTCATCTCATATCTTAATAATTGTCCCACGTCTAATATTGCTAAGCATAAATTTCATATATTCTGTCTTTATTCTACTAAGTCTAAAACCTTTCTATGTTTTCCGTCAAAATTCTAGTTTAGCATTTACTCAACGTGTCTTATCGACTAAAATAATATCATCTACAAACAACATGCACCACAGTACTTGTCTTGAATGTGTGTTCGTCCATAATTAGTGTAAAAAGATAGGGACTTAAAGCTGAACCTTGATGTAACCTATTTTTATTGGAAATGCTTCAGTCTTGTTGCATTCTCATATATATCCTTAATTAGTTCAATATATGCTACGCTAACACCTCTCTTTTATAGAATTCTCTATATAATTTTTCTTACTCTTATCATAAGTTTTTTCTAAGTTAATGATTACCATATATAAATCTTACTTTTGCTATCTTTTTTAATTAGTTGCTTGAGAAGATCTATAGCTTCTAATGTTGACCTTCTAAGCATGAACCCAAATTGATTTTCGGTCACGTCTCCTTCCTTAATCTTTTTGCTATTATTTTTTTTAAAAGTTTCATGGTATGGCTCATTAGTTTAATACCCCTATAGTTTGTATAATTTTATATGTCTCCCTTGTTCGTATATAAAAGAACTAGAGTACTTACCCTTAATTGATCAGACATTTTTTTCATTTTTAATATCATGTTAAATAATTTTGTAAATCATTCAATACCTTATTTTCTTAGATACTTTCATATCTTTATCGGAATATCGGAATATCATATGTTGCTATTTTGCATTCTATTTAATGTTTATTCTACTTCTGAAGTTTAAATTATACGATAAAAATTTAAATTTCTAAAAACCTTTTTGGTTCCTATTGTAATTTTTTTTTGCTTATTCTGTTATTCACTAAGCATAATTATTATTTTTAAAGTCATATGATTTTTTTAAATTAAATATTCATCATAAATTGGTAATTCAGGATAGAGTTAATAAAACAATACTATTAATAATTTAATTTATTCATTATTAAAATTATTTGAGTTAATTATCACGGAGCTGAATAATTTAATTTAGTACTAATTGTCACTTAACAATATGATTATTATCAAACAATATTAATATTCTTTCACTAAGTTGGTTGAGATAATAAATAAATAATCAAAATATTACTTATTATTTAGAATATCGACTTCTTCATTTAATTATTATGATAACTTTGTACTAAAATACTATTTATAACAAGGTTTAAAATCTTGATTTGTGTCGAGGTTTTGGTTTCGGAACGATATAGTTTCGGTATTGTATCGTGCCGATATAGTTTTGATATTTCTTTAAATTTTAAAAATAAATGCATATTAATTTTATTAATATTTGATCTTAAATATGTTTTATATTTTGAGATATTAAATTTATATTTTAATATTATCTTGCCTATTAAATTTTTATAAAAATTATTTTAAAAAATAAATAATTCTCAAAATTTAAAACTAAATTTAATATTATAAAATCAATTAAAAAAGTAAAATAATTATAATTATAAAAATTATTTAAAAAATTTTAAATCATTTTTTTAAATATATTTGTAAATTTTTAATTTAAAAAAAAATTATTTGAAATGTTTAAGAATTATATATTTTTTAAAATGTTAGATTATTTTAAATTTATATTTAATTTTAAAATTATTTAAAAATTTAAAATTATTATATAAAGTATTTATTAATTTTTAAAATTATTTGATAAATTTGAAATAAATTTTTAATATTTTATAACTATTATTAATAATAGTTTATTTAAAAAATTAATTAAACTAAAAAAAAAATCATGGTTGCAGTGACCCGTGGAGGTCGTCGCAGCACCGTGGCTCCCACGGAGGGTTTTAGGAAAATATAAAAAATTTTAAATAATTTTTTATATATTTTAATGGAATAATTCGATTAGGATATTAAGAAATATGTTTGACTATCAATTTAAGTTAGGGGTTGAATGGATCCATTAAAAATAATAATAACATAGCTAAGAGATAAATAAATAAATAATTTTTTTAATATATTTTTAGAATTCAAATAAATAAAATATATAATTAATTAGATAATTTTATTAGAGTTTAATTAAGTCTCTTTGGATTATTCCTATCATAGGTAGGAGTTATTGAGATAATAAACCTAAGATTAATTTTTAATTTTAGTTTTAATTAAAAAATATCATTCCCGCATTGCGACCTTCGGCGCGGCTGCATGGGTTGCGCGACCCTCCGGGGCTGCCGCGGAGGTCGCGCACCCCTCCGTCGCTGCTGCGGGGTATCGCGATTTCTCCGTCATGGCCACGAGGGTCACACGACCACTCCAGCACAGTCGCTGGGTCAAGCGAGCCTTCTGCGGCGACCGCGGGGGTCACGTGACACCTCCGCGGCTACCGCTTGGCTTGGTGTTGGGTCGTGCCGGTCGGCGGGCAGAGCGAAATGTTTCGCCCGTTTCGATCGGCTTGGCATAATATTTCAATCCTTGATTTATAGTTCTTTGAGATTCTTTCATAACATTATGTATAATATTATAATTAGATACCAATAATTACAAGTTAAAATAGTTTAATACTCATTATTACTTAAAAACTGGTGGTGTTGGTGATGAATTTAATTAAAGTAATAGGTATTACTACTTTTAAGATAATTCACAATTATTATAATTTTTAATTTATTCTTTTTATTCAGTACTATTTTTAATCAATTAGTATATGGATTAAAGTGTAGAATTGTGCCAATAGGCATTGACGAATATTTACTATTCTGTCTGTCAAATAACAAGAAAAATGGCGTTAATATCATGACTTACAATGATGAAGAAGCCTCTTCGAGGGTTTTTCATACATCAATTAAGTGCCCTACAAAAGGTGTGTAATATTGGTTGCTGCCTCATGTAGTGATGAAACTAGTAAACAGAGACACATTAAGGAGAGAGACTAAGGGAGTGAGAAGGATTGTTGAAGTAGATAGGGAACGAGATTGCATTGTTGACCCTTCAATGGGGGGTGAATGTCGCTCTTGTAAGAGAAGGGGTTAGGGACGAAGAATTAGATGTGGAAAATAGTATGTGCAGGAGAAAATTATAAAATAACTCTTAACTTTCTAAAATTTCTACTAATACAATCAAATACAAGTGAATCCCACTATCCTAAATATAAAGTTGGTTTAGCTCTAGATTAGCCAAAATGAATTCATATGCATTTGACCTAATCACCATGTCTTCTAGATAACCTCCCCTAACCCTAAACACTTTACTTTAAAAATCTGAAATGCTAATTCGGTTCAGCTTGATTAAAAATTTGAGATATGAAAATTTAAATAAGATAAAATTCAGTATTTAACATCGGTTAGTTTAATTTAAAGGTATAATAAATTTTCGAAGTCAAATTTTATTTTATAAAAATATTTTAAATAAAATTTTCATATTTGATTGAGTCAATTAAGAGTTGAGTTTCAGAATTTTCTTGCTTTACAGATTGATACTTATAAAATTAAATAAAATTTAGTTACAAAATTCAAAATGTAATTTAAATCCCAAATATAGTATTTTAGTCAACTCTAATAATTGCTCTTACATGTAAAAAACAAAATCGAATTAAAATTAAACGAAAGAATTTTAAATTATTTCATTGCATATAAGAGTTTTGTTTAGATTTATTAAACAAAATACAAAAACAAAGTGATATTTAATGTTAAAGATCTTATAATTTTTTTAAAATATAATTACACAAACACAGAAAAATATTCACATATTAAAAGTAATGGTGGCAATTAATTAAGCTCAGTAAGTAATCACACTGAAGGTGATGAACTATCCAGAACTTTAGTTCATGAATCATATTCAATTCAGGTAAACATCTATAATAAGATCTAAAAAAGTACTTGAAATAAGAATTTATGAGCATACTGTTATGTACGAACCACAACATTAGCTGAACTATATAAAAATTAAACATAATTTAGAATGAGAAATGAATTCTCATCCTAGACTATTTTTATCAAATTTTTAGAATTGTAGTTGTTACAATATACATTGACTATGAAGTTCTAAATTAAAAAATTAGGACGAATGCAAGATTTTACAAAAATGTTAAAAAATCACTTGACTTGGAAGAACTCAAAAATATTATTAATTAACATCTTCAACATTGAAAGCCTTTGGACCTTCATGTCTAGAATTGTTTCAATGTTGTATAATTTGAAAGCAAAACATGTTTGAATTTATAGAGCAACACAGATGGTTGAATTTTCTTGTTGATTATTCCAACGTTCTAGCGGCAAAAGTTGAGTGAATTATAAGTGTAATCATTATAAAAAAAGAAATATATAATTTACAAGTGTCTAAAGTTAAAATTAAAACTTGGTTGGCTGCAAATATTTTTGGCATTTACTTTATTCCTTTTTGATCGCTCGTTCCAAGGAATGCAAAATTAGTGTTTTTTTACTATTTAAATTTTTTTAGCCGCCCCTCCCGATGGGGTAAGGAAATGTTGCGATTGATCAAGAAGTGGAATACTCTTTTTGCTATTCTCCGACAAACTCAACACACGAAGATGGAACCCAAATATCTCCTAGTAGATTAGCTTACTTTCTAAATTGAGCTAATATTTAAATAAAATAGCAAGATAAATTGGTAAGCATTAGAATTAATTTTCCTAACAATAATGAATAGTGTAGTTTCTTTTAAGGATTGAAATATCATTTCGTGTCAGGCGGCATAGACGGTTTTGACCGTTTCGGCGCAGGAGTGAAACCGGCATAACACGCGCGTAAATTTCGCGTGGCGTGTGTCACGCGACAGTCGCCGGAAGAGTCGCAGGACGCATCCGGCGCTGTGTCCTCCCGGGATTTACTGTTACGAAAATAAAACTTTTAATTAATTCAAATAATTCTCAATTGAAGTGTGATATTTCCAATAGGCTTTCATAAATCCTAATTAAATTATCCCAATAAAATAAATAAAAAATATATTTAAAATAAAAAAATTAATAAATTTTATTAATTAATATTATGAAAATTCTTTTTTATTGTTTTAAATTTTATTTATTTTTTTTAAAATAAATTTTTTTTCTAATAAATCAGATTTATATTCTGATAGTTTTTTTATTATTATTTTGTATTTTTTTCATTGTTTTACTGTTTAATTGATATTTTGTTACCATTTTAAATATATATTATTTAAATTAATAATTAATTAAATAAATAAATAGTTAATTTATATAATTATAATGTAACAATTTTAATTCAAATTATTGATAGATTAAGTTTCTTTAAAGAAAATTATATTTAATTATTTTTTCTAATACTATTAAGTTGTTCAATAATTGAGAACTTATATAAAATCAATATACAACTTATTTTTAAATTATACACCATAAACATATTTATCTAATAATTACTATATATAAATAAAAAAAATACCAAAACCATATCGGCACGGCACGATACGATATCGAAATTGTATCGTTCCGGTCTGGGACCGAAACCTCGGCACATGTCGAGATTTTAAACCTTGGTTTCTTTCATGAGTAATTTTGATAATTTAGGTTCATGAAAGCAAGGGCGAAACTATCGATTCGCTAATTACCTTGTAAAAATGAAATTGATTGGTTAGTATGGACATATCTATTTCTCGTATACACTTTAATGTATTCATAGCGGAAATATATAGTTAAAAGAATGAAATGCTAACACTATATTTACATGTTTCAAAAACTACTATGCTTCACAACCTTGGTCGCTTCAGGTGAGTCACATTTGTAAATACCCTCTAGCCCCTCGTTTATTAGAGTTAATAGAGCAAGCATCATAAACTTCCAATCCTTTAAATGATTTAAGTAGCTCTCCTCTCCAAAAAAAAATAAAAATGAAATGATAGCCACAGGGAGGAGATTACCAAAATCTCATAGAATGAAGCCTTGCCTTTGGCTTTCATGCCCTTAAAAAGGGTGTATTACTTGACACTTGTCACAACAAAATCACAAATAATTTCATGCACCTTTAACCACTTAAGAAACTTCTAAGCCTTATATAAGTAATTCTCCAACAACTTATTTTGCCCACCTCTAGTTGATTGGAAAAGTCTCTAATTGACTACGAGTAAATATAGACAATCGACTCAAAATCTTATCAAGTCAACTAGACAAAGCCTCCAATTGATTGGCAAGTCGACTCTAGAGTCAACTGAAATTCATCTTTAGTTGTCCGAATTGGCTTGGAGATCCTTCCTTCTCTTGGTTTATCCCTTGTAAGCATACAATGTCATATTATTGAGCTGAGTCACCGATTGCAACTAGGAATTTGTTGCCCCTTGGTTGAAGTCTTTCTTCAAGCCATTAGGTACTCTAAACCCCTATCTAACTATATATAGTTTCGATAATGCTGCCCAAAAGTGAGAATTCATAATCTCTCATATCCCTTCTCATAGTTCACATTGTCGTTAGGTCTTCGACTTTATCAAATGCTCTTCAATGTCCTCGAATCCACCTTGCCTTTTGGTGCACCATGCCATCCTTTACCCCATGCTTACAAGTCCACCTGTTTTGGGCTACCTCAAAGTTCACCTTGCATCAGACCTTGGGTTCTTTTGATACACCAAGCTCTCTAAGCTTCTTTGTGCGCCATCCTTATCACCTTGCCTTTCCAATTCACTTCCCATTAGGCCATTGAGCCATCAGACTATCCACAACCAAATTGCTCGATTGTGTGGAGTCATAATACTCTTCAAGTTTCTATATGCACTATTCTAAGTTCTTGCACACTTGATGTCCATGTCAACAATAGAAGTCAAATCTAAACTTTGCGAAACACATACCATTTGGTCGAACTCAATCACCTGGGAGCATCATTACACCAATATTTTACTTCCTTGATTTCCTTGTGTCGTGTTGATCTTGAAAGTAAAGCTTGCTACGAATGGATAAAGACAATAGGGTAGGAGGATTCACTGTCATTAGCTTTTGGTTGCCTACTATTGCTGCACAAAGCATGGATTCGTAAGCAGGAGGAATATGATTTAATCACATTGAGATTACTCGGTCCTGCTAAGGGTTAAGATATATAGGCAATTTGTATCATGTTGCACAAATCTTGGATGGTGCCAGCGTTGCAGATGTGTAGATTCTTCACAAGGATAAGGTTGTGGAAGAGATTGTTAGGGAGGGTGACCACGCGCTCATAATCCTTTGCTGTGGGTTGCTTCTCACTAAAACAAGTGCAAGGGATAGAGATCATGGAGACGAGATTATGCCCGTACAATTTCTCTAAGAAATGAGGCTTGATCTCACTTGGAAGAAGAAGAAAAGGTCATGCTCACAATTTCTTTGCAAGAAGGGCAGTGATTATTGATTTGGGTGGGAGGCAGTCACTGAGTGGCCGAATCTCGCGGCTAGATCACATCATTGTGTAATTGGAAGAGAAGAAGCGCGACTTGTGGAGGATGTTTTCCACGAACTCATGGTGAGGGAAAGAGAATAATTTAGCACATTATAAAAATTCCCTGCAAATCTAGAAAATTTTAATTTTGGCCTTTTAGAAAGTAGGTGCTACAATTGCGAATTTGTGATATCTATTTTATGAATTTATGACAACCAATACAACGTAATATGGTTGGACTAATACTAACTCTATACCAAAACCTACTTTTATTTTCAATAGATAAAATGGCTACAAGTTCGTTCATGCTCTTCCAAAAATTCTATATGGATTGGCCGTTAGACTTGATTCAACAATTGAGAAACTGTACACCTTTGCAGTGAGGAAAGTTGTTAAAAAACTCTATCTTTCGACAAGAAACACCAAACCTAATAGAATGTTGTTGAGTATAATAATAATAATTACTAAAGTGAACAAATAGTTCCTACAAATCCAGACACAACACTACAATATTAAACATCTATCAACATCACCATTTCTAATTCTAATAGGTCATTAGTACTATAAGAGTAATTTAAGAAGTGAACAAATAGATTGTACACGTCCAGTCAAAACTCTGCTAAATTGAACACACATCAACATCCACAACAACTTTATGGTAAACGCATGATTTGAAATCTTGTACCGTGCCGGGTGGTATGGTCAAAACACATCATTCCGAGAATTTACTGAAACTCAGAAACTACTAGACACATGTAAATGTGCTGTGTCAACCATGTTGATGAGTACCATGTCATACTAACATTTGACATCCTTGACACACTACAAAATGCGTCAAAGATGAATTAAAATAATGTTTGATATTTTATTAACTTTTTTTTCATGCAATACAATGTCAAAGTTGTACCATTTCATATGGAAGTTAGGAATATAGATGTGTTCTCTTGTTCTTTTTTGTTTTCATCTCCTTTCCCATCTAGTTCTCCACTGACAACATATGTTGAAACATTGGTTTGGTACTGAAACAGGATCATTACAACTAAAGTCCGAAACTTATGTACGGTTCGAGATTTTGAACCTTGGGTAAAATTACACAAATATATTTGTAAGACTTCCACCAAGTAAGAGTATGCAGATGCCTTATCTAATGTTGTAATAGTTCTTTCTCCATCTGTAACTGTTACTTTATAGTAGACTATTGCTCTAAGGTGATATATTTATCACCTAATCTACATGATTATGCTCAAAATAATTTGCAGACTGCTACTTTTGCATTTTTTTTTATAGAAGTAATATATTTAAAATTTAGCTTTATAGATTTTATATATTGTCTTGGGAATCTTTATTATTCTCTTTACTTCTTTTCACTTTCAGATTCTTCAGATTATTGTGAAGCCAAATGACTCAACTCGTTCCATGAGAAAAGTGAGCACTAAAGAGGTTAGTGAATGCTAGCAAAGTTACTTATATGCTTTGTGTTATGTGATTGCAGTTGGATCTGCTTATGCTAACTTGGTAAAGGTACTCATTTCTTTAACGTGTTGATATATTTATTGGTTATGAGAAATTTCCATCAGTAGAGTCACATCAAGTTTTGTTGTATTCATCAAACAATAAAGAGTAGTTAGTTAATAAATTTACATATTGTTCAAAAATGTCAATGTCTAACAAATAATGTAAAATATGCAATTTCTACCTAGTTTATAAGACATGTTAGAATAGTTGCAAATAAAACCTTAACAAATTTAATAATAAAATTCTGTAATTTTAATATTTTAAAGTAGATGAAACGTTAAAAGTATTTTTAATTAGAGACAATTATGTTATAAAATATTCATCATTACATAAATACTGAAAAAAACTACTTAGGTGGTTGTGTTAATTTTGACTACCTATATGATTAAATGGTGGTTTGAAATTTCTTACTATGTTAGCAACACAATTGAATCATATCATTCAAATAGATTACAAAAATCTTATGCTAGTCGACACAAGTAACTCACTTGTGCTAGTGTTGTGCAAAAAAGTATCATGGTGTGCTGACAATACCTTGGCATGCTTCAAAATGTTTATTCTTTTAAAGCTTGTTTATTTATAATTTTAATTGATTATCTAATTCATCTAGATTTATTTTCATAAGTAAATAAGTGAAGTAAAATAATATTATAGGAGTAAAAATTATATTAATTTATTTCATCACACATTCAAGTAAAGTAGATGATTAAATGAATAAAATTCAACTAAATTCATCTTTGTATACTTTAACACATGCAAAAATGTATCAAGTATCATAATAATATAATATTATAAAATTTACGTTAATTGACTATCAAAGTTCTATATTTGTATTTTTATTAATTAAATAAACTAAATGAAAATTTAAAATAAAATAAATTCATCTTGGCATACTTTGATGCATGGTAAAGTGTGTTGAGGGGGAGCAACACAACACACTATGAAAATTGTACTATTCTAGTTGGGGACCCAAACTTCAGCATTGGATCATAATTTAAATCAAGGATCGTGATATCGAGTTGTGCCGGTCAGCATAGGTGTGTTGGTGCTGGGAGCACCATATAATCGAACTTGTGTTTTGATGTAGGTTCAAAGATAAAGTTTGTTGTTATCTAATGAGCTTGACTAAGTATGCACGTAGCTCAATCAGAAAGTCCTAGTTGAGGCAAGGAAGTCTTGATCTGTTGGACTGGGCAAGGAAGTTTTGGTCGGTATGGATTGGGCAAGGAAGTTCTGTTAAAGTAATTGGGGACTGAGCAAGAAGACTTGACAGATCGAGGACGTCGGGCAGAAGTCCTAGGTCAAGAACACTAGGCGGGAAACCTTGGGGGTCGAGGACATCAGGCATAAGTCTAGATGGGTCGAGGATCGAACGTCTAGCGTGAAGTCTCGAAGGTCAAGATTGGATGTTGAGCAAAAGTCCAAATAGGTCTTGAGGACCGGATGTTTGACAAATAGGTAAATTCTTCTGAGAGGAGTAGGTGAGAACGAGTTCCCTGTTGAGGGAATAATAGGCGTCTGATCTAGGGTCACCAGAAATTCAAAAGTGACAGAACAGTCCAAAGACTGTCAAATTATTCTGTTTCATATTATTGTGTTTTCTGTGCTAACTCTGTGTTGCAGAAGTCAAAAAGTCGGGAAGAGCTAATCCAGGCGCCTGGAAGGGATCCAGGCGCTTAGAAGGGATCTAGGCGTCCTAAGCTGACATGTGCCTGAAAGGGAATCAGGTGCTTGAAAGGGAACCAGGCGCTTGAAAGGAACCAGGCGCCCTTCAAGTGCCTCAAAGGGATTTAGGCGCCTAGGACGGGATAGACTCGACCAGATAGATTCGTCTTGCCACGTTAGTGATCGAGGCACCTCAAAGGGATTGAGGTGCTTGGGTTTGGATAAGATGCGACGGAAGAGGATCAGATAAGCCTCGATTGAGGCACCTTGAACGGATTGAGGCGCCTGGATCATGCTATATAGCCCGCGTCGACTAGCAGCCTTCGTACACAATTCTTAATGCTCAAACGACTTCCGTGCTGCTTTGAAATTCCGCTACGACGTCGAAACGCTGCTTCGACATTAACGCTCAACTCCGAATCGAAGACTGTGGTATACTTTTATTTAATTGCACTTGTCTTTTTGTACGTAATTTTCACAGGTCAGTAAACGTGTTACCGTTCCCAACTTTTGTAAAAGATGAGTCTCCGTCTCCGAATTTCTATTCGGAGAAGAAGACTTTTTAGTAGATTGTCCAACGAAAGCACTCAGCGAGTGCGGGCCTTGAACTAGCAGTCGTCGGGCTGTGAATCAAGTAAAAACAAAGTGTCTTAGCATTGTTTCTGTTCTATCTTATTTCTGCTGCTTAATCTCCAGTTTTCAAAAAAGTGAAAAAATGACGCACGCTATTCACCCTCCTTCTAGTGCTTCTTCTATCTTACAAGGTGGAATTTATCGTTCTCCTCTATGATTGACACTGAAATGATTCGGCACCAATATAGGGCAGGGACGCGAGGCTGCAATAGCCTTGCGGAGGCCTCTGTGAGGTCGCGAGGCCGCTACAATCTCACGACATCTTGGAAAGCCGCCAACTTTTTTTAATTTTTTTTTCTATTCTTTTCTCCCTATCTTCATCTTTTTCTTTACTTTTTTCAATAGTTAATTCCTTTCTCTCTCGATAATTTCTTTCCTTCTTTCATCCATTTCTTTCCCTCCTACATCCCTTCTGAAAGGTAAATAAAGACTTAAGATTGTTAGGAAAAATTTCATTCCCTCCTTCATTTGTCTACCAGGGAACAAAGACTAACCAAAAACAAATCTTTTTAAGGATGACTGTGGAGATGAATTATTAGGAAAAGCATTTATAATAATCAAATGTTAATAAAAATATTTTTTAATTAATATATTTAATATTTAAAAAAGTATCAAAATTATAACGGCAAGGCATGATATGGTATCAAAACCGTATCATTGATGGAGGGGGGATGCAAAAGATGTTGAGCAAGTTATGCCTCTTTGTGGGGCAGCTGTGGGTCTAAAATGGTGTGGTCGCTAGGGGATTCTTGTAGTTGTTTGAGGTTAGTGCTTACTGCTAAGTGAGTTGTCCAGGAAGTGAGGCTTCCATGGTCGTTGACAGTGAGAACGACATGAGCAACAATGAGTCACAATGATTTGTGCATTGATGGAGTAAGGTGATTAATTAGGTGTATGCTAAGTTGGACCCTAGTATCACATGACACAGCGTAAGATAGATCTGTGTTCCTCAGTTGATCATCTTACAATTTGCATATGCTGCATTCCCATGAGAACGGAGAGAATATGAAAAAGAAAATTTTGTAATGTTATATAATACATAGAACAATGGGATGAATGGTTCTTTTATAGCCTTTCACAATAACATGATCTCAATAAGAACCTGATAAATTAGACTAGGCTTTCTAGAGATAGTCAAAGTATAAATAACTTAAAATTGTATTCTAGCCTTGGTTTTAAAAAAAGCGTATTTCAGACCCTCAGTTTTATTTTATTAGAACCCATTCATCTTATCTAGATCTACTTTATTTGCATCAACTACTCTCATTCTTTGCTTGTGTTTTTTGTTTGTGTTGGTGTACTGCACTGGTTTGCTCACTGGAACTTCACCTGGACCTGTGGTCAAACATTTTTGTTACCATGAGAGGAAAATGTGTGAAGTATACTAAATATTTCATATGTTTATTTGGTTTCAAGTACCTTGTTTAATACATACTTTATCATGCTGTGATTCTGATATTTAATCTCTTGTATGTGAATTTCTTTGGGCATAATTTAGTGGACACCATTTGTAGTATTCTCTTATCTTTTGTATTTAGTTGTCTTTTTCTACTGTACAGTTCAGACATCTTGCTAACAAAGTTGGAAATTTGGAGCGTCCCTTCCTAAAAGAGTTCTTCCCACGTTGGGTGGAATCCTGTGGATGCCCTATATTGCGGTACAAGAAAATAATGTTTTTCCTTTTTGTTCATTCAGCTTTCTTCCTTTCAATTTCATAATCTATTATCTTACATTGATTGTTGTTTGAAGGATGGGTCTCTCTTATAACAAACGAAGAAATATGATTGAGCTAGCTGTCATCCGAGGGTGCACAGCGAAGTCAGCTTCAGCTTTTGCAGGTGGTCAAGATGATGAAAATCGAGAAAGTGACATTGGTTGGCCTGGAATGATGAGTGTTCGTGTTCATGAACTTGATGGAGTGTATGATCATCCAGTTCTGCCTATGGCTGGTGAGATGTGTCAGTTGATTGAGATACAGTGCCATGCCAAATTAGCTGCAAAGCGTTTCCAGAAGCCAAAGAAAGGTTCTAAACCTGATGGCTCTGATGACAATGCTGATGGCACTTCAACTCAGGATATCCGCAGTGGGTGTGTTATTTAACTTTGGTCTGTTATTCTGTTTACATTTTGCTTTGCATCTAGTTTGATGAATGTTTTTCTGTTCCAGTATTGAATCACCTTTGCTGTGGGTCCGAGTAGATCCTGAAATGGAATATCTTGCAGAAATGCAATTTTATCAACCTGTTCAGATGTGGGTAAGGGAATTTTTATATAAGGTTTATGATCTATTGAATTTTCTGTTACAGGGTGAAGTATTTCTATTTCTGTTAATGTTTTAATTCTCAATCTATTAGCATAATGAATGTGCTTTATTTTAGTTTTGGAATCTAGCTGCAAGTTTACTGGTCAGTTATTGCAAGAGCAGTGTAGCTTTTTTGAAAATAAATGATTCTCTCTCTCTCTCATATTCTTAAATTTTTGGACTGATTGATACAATCATGCTTTTGGAAGCAATTCAATTGTTTCTTGCTCATGCAAGCTCAGAGTGCATATGGGAAGATGCGGAAGAAAGGGAAATGTCATATTTCTAGTATTAATTTTGTCACATGTATTATTGTTCATGAAAAAAACTTTATAAACTAGCACCAGTTTGTCAAATATTTATTTAACAGCTGCTACACACTTCAATTTCAAATTAGTATACAACAAACTGATACATGCTGACCCATTAAGTTGCAATATTCAAGAAAGATGCATGCTTATCATGATTGTTTATTATCTACTTTTCACGCCTGTAAATCCAACTTGTATATTTAATTGATCCGTCTTCTTCTGTAGTTCTCCTCAATTGTTTGCGATTGTACACATCAATTCACTTATCTTTTTCTTGTGTCCTACTGATGCACGTTTGTTTCTAATGTTAACAACCATTAATTTCCATGAATTAGAGCATATTTTAAATCCTTATTTTTGCAATGAACTTATAGAATCATATTTATTCACTTGCTTTTCTTTTCCTTTTATGTATTTTTGCCAGATCAATCAATTAGAGAAAGACAAGGATGTTATTGCTCAATCACATGCAATTTCGATGTTGAAAATACTACCACAAGTTTCTTTTGCTGTTGTTAATGCTCTTAATAGCTTCCTAAATGATTCAAAGGTCATGACAACATCCCATGAATTAGTTCTTATTTGTAATAAACCTATTCTTTATTTTCAATAATTATTTGGTGCAGGCATTTTGGAGAGTTAGGATAGAAGCAGCATATGCGTTGGCACATACTACGTCTTCGGTGATATTTCTTTTAGCTATATCATTGCTACGTTGACAGTGGTTTTGTTCATCATTTTTTTCACCACATATTCTTGTCTTAACATCAATATATTTGTATGTTTGTACTTCTTTTGGATTGTTGTTTATTTCTACATAAATAAGCATACATGAACAATCATTCACTATAAACTGACCTTACTGTTAGTACAGGTTTTTACATATTCAAATTAACCTCGCAGATAATCTTGTACACATTTGTTCCATCATATTAATAACTGGACATGATATAAGGGAAGATGGTGAGGCATAGTTTAAGGATCCATTTATAAATGTCATTGCATGAATTGGTTGACCAGTTGTATGAAGGTTTGAATATCTTTAATGGTCTTAAAATTCGTTTTTTGATGCAAGCTCAATACCTTTTTTGATAGCTATTTCAACCTGTATGCTTTCAGCAATTGACATAATCAACAATAACAACAACAACCAAGCCTTATCCCACTATGTGAGGTTGGCTATATGGATCCTTTTACGCCATTGGGCTCTATCCCCTACTATATCATCATCTATACTTAAATAAATT
>JBBUKS010000008.1:10890442-10914362 GCA_038050645.1 Hedychium gardnerianum | reverse complement strand
ACAATAAAACAAGATAAAATTTATTTAAATATAGATGATGATATAGTAGGGGATAGAGCCCAATGGCGTAAAAGGATTCATATAGCCGATCCCACATAGTGGGATAAGACTTGGTTGTTGTTGTTATAACTTTAGACTTATTATGTTGTATTGAAGGGGAGCCTTGACGCAATGGTAAAATTGCTGCCGTGTGACCTAGAGGTCACATGCTTGAGTCTCGTAAACAACTTCTTGCAAAGTAGGGTATGGTTGTGTATAATAAATCATTCTCCGGGACCCCACCTTGATAGGAGCTTCGTCCATCGGACTGTCATTTATCATAATAAAGTTTCATTCAACCATCCTAACTTGATCTTCAAGTCTATCTTCAACCAAAGTAGTTTGCACACATCTTAAGCTATTGTTTGGAATTTTGTATCTGCACTAGATTGCGCTACCTCATGCTCCTTACTCCTCAGTGTCATGAGGTTACTATAAAAAAGCTACAATATCTGGTGGTTGACCTCTTGTAAGCCATTGACTGAATATATTAAACAGAATACCTTATACCCTTTCATAGAATTCCTTGAGATACTGTTACTCGATGAGCTGCTTGCAGATGAACTTCTTTTGGGTTATACATGAATTGATTAATCACACTTATTGCACATGCTATGTATGGTCGTGTATGATATAGATAAATAAGTTTTCCTACTTGACGTTAATACATTTTCTTATGTATTGTAGTATCTTTCTTAGCCATTCCAAGTTTGAAATTTGGGTGTATTGGAGTGCTTGTTGGTTTGCATGCTGTCTTACCTCTTCCTTTAAAGAGTTTGGCAAACATAGTTCTGTTGGGAGATAAACATACTTTGCTTATAGTGAGCCACCTTAATCTCAAGAAAAGTATTTCAATCTTTCTAATACTTTGATATCAAACTCCTTCGCCAAATTATGACTTAGAAGTTGCCTCTTCTTGTTATCATTTGTTGTCATTGCTAAATTATCAACATATATTAATAGTGTCATGACTCCTAAAGAAAAGTATTTGGTAAACAATGTGTGATTCCCTTGACTTTGTCTATATCCCATGACAATTATAACTCTTATAAATCTACTAGACAATGCCTGTGGTGATTACTTAAGTCCATATAAGACTATCTTCAATTTACATATAGTGTGAGCATCTAAATTATTTCCATATCTTGGTGTCACTTCCATATAAATTTTTACCTCGAGTTGTCTGTGCAAAAATTCATTCTTGACATCAAACTATTGTAACCCCCAACTATAAATTGCAACCCCCAACTATAAACTGCAACCTCAAACAAGAATTCTAACGGTATTCATTTTTACAACTGAAACAAAAGTCACTACATAATCAATCCCTTGGATTTGAGTATAACCCTTGGCTACTAGCCTTGCCTTGTACCTCTCTATGATCCATCTGCTTTATATTTGACTGTATAGATCCATTTACACTACACAAGATTCTTTCCTTCTGGCAACTTCATCAATTTCTACATTTTATTCTTCTCTAATGTATCTATTTCTTCATTCATGGCTTGCTTTCATTTCTCATTGGATAATAGCTCAAATAAGGTGGTAGGGATGACAATGATGTTCAAGTCAACCAAGAAGGCTTTATGTGAAGATGAAAAAATGTTTAAAAGATAAAAAGTTCGCAAGAAAATATAAATGTTATTTTGTTCAATGTTTAGTTCCTTTTCTAACAATAATAGGAAGGGGTCCTCATCACTTACATGAGATTTAGTATGAACTTGTAATAAAGAATTAAAAATTGTTATCTCGTTCGCCAGATATGGGTTGGATTCTTAGATTTGCATTAGTTCAGGGACAATCATCTTCTTCCTTGAATAGCCAAATAAAGTCTTACATTCTTGAACCCCAAGATTTTTGGAGGTAAACGATTTATAAGATAAATGACGGTAAAAACTGCTTCTTCCTAAAAGATATTTCTAGAATAAAAGGGCTCAGCTTGAGTGTAGGGATCACTATTTTTTTCTTTCTGTAATTTTGTGTTGTAATGAAGGGCAACAACCATTTTTCCTAAAAAAATTAAGAGTAGAAGGACCGCAACTATGAATGTGGTAAAAAGGAAAAGAGCTTCTTTTACTTAATGACACACATGTGTCTAGCAAGTTCACATACTTCTTAATGAAAAGTCCCTATTTATACTTTGGAATAAACATGGAAACAATATTTCAATGGTTCTAAATAATGGATGTTTAAGTTGGTGGTGATTATGTAAAATCTTATCATTGTTGGATGAATAAAGTTCTAAAACTAAAGAGGAAAGTAACTTATCTTTAGTAATATTTTATTGACTCAACGTTTCAATATAGTAGAGTCTATCCTATTCTTTAGTATATCCAATTTCTTCTCTAAATCCTTGTTCTGAAATACACAATAACTATGTAAAAAAATCACATTGCATAATTCAGCTTTTGAATAGAGATAAGATTTGTGGATAATCTGGTGACCTAAAAAATATTTTTTTAAGGGTTAATATTGTGCTAGTTTTAACATATCCTACTAGTCAAAGAACCATCAACTGTTGCTATTTTTCTATTATTTGACATGGGGAGTACAATGAAAAGGTAAGTGGGTTATATGATAAATAGCTCCTTAGCTCCTGAATCCATGATCCAAGAGTCAAAAAAGGTTGTATCTGATACGTTTAATCCAATAGAGGATAAAAAGATCCATGAGTACACCAATGAGCTAGTACGACTTGTCAAGGTTACCAACAAGAGATCTCAACCACTGGATCTCTTTTTAGTTGAGTCTGGTGTTATTTTATTTTGTTGTGTATTACCATATGCATTGACGATTGATCCTTATTTGTTCTTATTTATGTCTCTTCTCTCAGACAGGCAGTTTGCCATGAAGCTTCTAACACTGCTCAAGATTAGGATATGCCTTTTTAGAGTAGGTGCATTATAAACTATCACAAACAGGAGCCTTTGGAGCCTTTCGTTGCCAAGTTTTCTACTTTCAGGAAATAATGCTTATTCCATCTTTGTGATTGAATTATTGCCACCACTAGTCACCATATTGAGCATACATACTTTGTAATTCGAGATTAGTTCTCTTTTGCTTTCCTCCCCTTGAACTAGTTCTCTTTTGTAATTCTATCTATGTTGTAGCACTTATTTCTATAACTTCTGACATTTTTATGAGTTAAAAATTGTTGAAAAATGGTGAGAAACAAGGAAAAATTGGCAATGAAGGCTTAGCAACAAAGATAAATCACCAATGATAAATACTAGAGAAAGGAATCTAGCTATAAGGGCTGGTAAATGGAACACTATAAATATTCTGTTAGGTCTTTAGAAAATAGAGCAAAAGAGGAAAACAAACCAATGAAGGCTGGAAGAAGGAAACCCAAAATGGAGCCTTACATTTTGATACCATGCCCGAAATTGAAAATTGTATTTAACTCAAAATTTATCTAATAGATGAGATCCTAACCTGATAGATTGATAACAATATCTATTACTTTAGATATGGATGCCAAATTGGTTACTTGTTTCCCCTAGTGCTAGAATAGATAAAATTGAGATACATACTACTTATTTTGCTTCTGCTAACTTAAAAGATTCCTTAGTTCATTTGAGGGGACAACCAAGAGGAAGAAGTTGATAGTTCCTAAGGAGTCAAGTTGTGGAATAGTGAAAACTAATGGACTTAAATGAAGTATTCCAATGTAATAAGTCAACATCAGGTCTAAATACTATTTTATTTTATTTTCTGTGTAAAATATTGTATTTTATTTCTACTTTATCAATTCTAATATGCCTAATTTATTTTGCTTGGATCTTGTGAAAGTCAATGAAAGCAACCCTAATTCAATTGTTCCAACCATCAAGCAGTAATATAATGATTTATTTGTAGGTTTTTGTATTCTTTGAAATCACAACCCTATAACTCATGAGATTGCCAGCTGAAGCACATGGCCTATCTAGGTGTTGCATCACAGAGAATAAAAATTTGCTTTGATGGTGATTATGCTAAGCTCAAATGGTCATCAGATCTACGCCAAGAAAGTTTACTTTTCTTGAAGGGAATTTGGTCCCTTGGAAAAAATAAAATTAAGTTTGGTGGTTCATTTGAATGTTGTGGTTGAGTATTGAACTATGACTTGTTTTGCAAGAAAATAATATGAAAAAGGTTTGAGCATGCAACTGTTGATGTCTTTGACCTCAGACTAGCACATGAAAAAGATAAAGGATGAAGTGAACCAATGATAAAAGATCATAGGAATAAATCTCGTGAGTGGGCTTTAGACTAAGTGAAAAAGAAAGCACTTGAGTTTTAGATGAAAGACAGATATTGACACTAATCAAAATGAGAATAGTTGATTTTCTTTCTTCAGGTCTTCACTAGAGATGAAAAAACAAGCAAAAAAAAGAGGGTGGAAATGAAGTGTTAGAGAAGTAGCTTGGGAGGTCAAGGGAGGAGGTCGAAGCACTAAAGCTAGAGGAGCGACTTAAACAAGATGAATGTCTAGGACTCTTCATGCACAAAGTGAAGAATGAGTGATGAGGAAAAAGTAAAATACATTTGCAATGTTCTTGGCAAACTTAGGCTGGAAAAACAGAAAGCTCAGATGAAGGGATGCAGTTTAAGGAATAAGAGGATCAGTAGAAGAGAATGGGTTCAACTTTGATGGAACTGAGGTGGTTCACATTGTTGGCGGGATGCATCTTCTATTGAATCAAAAGGATAGGTGTCTGCTCTCTATTGAGAGTTCATTAAAGAGCTAATCAGGACAAGTTGATAGTGAAATGCTCAATAGATTTATAGATTTCTCTTTCTATTTTCTTTTTAGGATATAGAAAGAGCAGGAAGAAGTTCTCTAAGATCAATGCCTATATCAGAAAAATAACAACTGTAAAGCAGGCAAAAAAAGATCTAAGGGTGAAAATTGACAAGGACTCTACAGTAGTGGAGAAATAAATAAAAAGGAAGATAAATGACCTAAAATTGTTATTTGGTTTTGAATGACAAATGAACGACTAAAAGTTGGTGAAGCTGCTTGCATGGAGGAATCTTTCTTTGGAGGAGGTGAGTTCACTAAGAGAAGCTAGAAGGTAGTTAGTGTTGTGACTGTAGAGGATTAGCTAAGTGCGACAGAGCAACAATGCCTCCTATTGCCTTAAGGATCTGACCAGAGGAAGGTGATCGAACCATGCTCTGGGCGCCTTTGTCCTTGATGTGGCAGATGGGTTGCTGAAGTTCATGTGTCCCGAGAGAAGAATGACAAGCTGCTTTTGCAGCAATGGTTTTAGCTAGAAAATCAGGAGAAACTGCCATGATGCATGATGCATGATGCGTCGAAAGAGATCTACAGATGGAAGTCGTTGACACCATTCTCTTGGAAATAGCCATCCTATTCTGATGAGATCACCAAACATCATGTTGATGATATACCATTCTCTTTTGGGAATATCCATTGTTGACCGTGAAGGAGGATGTGTATAATCAAATTGTGTCTCAAGCCAGAAGGGGAAGAGAGAAACATAGATGAAGGTT
This sequence comes from Hedychium gardnerianum, assembly GCA_038050645.1. NCBI lineage: Eukaryota > Viridiplantae > Streptophyta > Magnoliopsida > Zingiberales > Zingiberaceae > Hedychium > Hedychium gardnerianum. The sequence continues at coordinate 10,908,824 of JBBUKS010000008.1, read as the reverse complement.
ACAATATAAAGAATGATGGCTATTAATTGTGATGGGAAGCTCCCCTTTATGTGACTATGAAATCTAATCCTACTAGGTGACTTTGATACCATGTATAATTTGTAGGAAGAGAATATTGTATTGCGTTATAATGAAACGAGTGTTACATAGATAAATCCTAAATTTAGAAGAACTATGGACCATGAAGTTTAAAATTTCGTACCATGCCGGGTGAAATGGGCAAAATTTACCGTTCCACCTGCACCACCAGCACACTGTGACCCCATGGGTGTGAGAATAAACTTAATTTAAACTTAAGTTTAATAATAATAATTTCAATCAACTCTTAGCTATAGTAGGGATAATCTAAACAGACTTAATCAAACTCTAATGAAATTATTCCATTAATTTAATATATATATATATATATATTATTTATTTTAATTATGAAAATATATAATAAATTATTTATTTATCATATAAGAGCACTCTGATCCCATATTTTTATAAAAAATATTTTAATATTTATTTTTTAAATATTTAGATTATTTTATTTTTATTTTTAATTAATATATTTTATATTTAAAAAATACCAAAATCATTTTGGCACGACATGGTATGGAACCGAAACCATATCGTTCCGGTCATAAACTGAAACTCCGATACGACTGGAGATTTTAAGCTATGGGACCATTATAAACTATCGCTATCTAAAATTGATCAAGATATGAAGATTCTCTTCCTACTCTTCCTACTGTTCATGGTGAGTAGATGAAATAGGAGAAGGAAAGAGGGGAAACATCAATTGGAGCACTAGCAACAAGAGAGTGTCTTGCCATAGTTGAGGGAACTTAGTTTTCTCTATATCTTGTACTTATAGCCTATTAAATTATAATTTTCACTCCAAGTGTTATTAGCAATGTATTTATGTAGATGAAAATTTAATTGATTCTAATACCCGATGCCCGTGAGCATTATTTAATTTGAGTTTTTGGAAATCATAGGATAGACCAAAAGTGCTACAAGTACCTCACCTGTTGCACAATATTTATTTTGGTATTAATAAGGTCGAATCATTGGTTGAGAAGCTTGATGTAATCTTTTATATTTTAACTTGTTGCTCCAAGTTTTTTAATTAAATTGTTTTCTAATTGCTAGAAGTTTATATGTAAGGGTAAACAAACTAAGCTAAGTGGAAGAGATTATAAGATTAAAGCTTATTTGAGTTTATCTCGACTATTAAGCATGCTAAGTGCTGGAGTGGCTATAATTTTTGTCTAAATCTGAAATTGTAGCATGTAAGAATACTTTAAACCTTATCAACACTTGCTGCAGGGGCATACTACTTAAGCTCAGGGTAGTTCTAACCTTGCAGCTACTGGGGGTTGAATAACCTAGTAGTCTTTCTTCAATGGTGTGCTCGCCAAGTTCAACATCACAGAGTGCTAAATATGAGTGAGGTTGAGTGATTGAGATTTTTTCCTACTGTGCCTCACAATAAAGAAATTAAGCATTCAAGACAAAATAACTCAATCCACTCTCATCGATTACCAAAGTGGACTAGGTAACACCAAAATTAAATTCCTAAGAATAGTCACATAGTAGCTATATATTTCATTGTAGATTAATGGTGATTTAGCAATTGTAGACATGAAGAATTTAGCAAGGACATGAGTTGCGGAATTTCAAGTCATTTGATTAACAAGCCGGGCAGACATTTTATTTCTAGGAAGATTTGGGATTGGCTATCCTTGGGTCAACCAATTATGATTGGAATTGACTGATTCCTCTATTATGCTGTTGTCGCTTTGATATGTCAGCAGTGCAATCTGGCATACATATACGTTCACAGCAAATATTCTTGCACCTTTCAGTTGTGGCTCAATATCATGGGTTTTCGCTCGCCATCAAGTTGGGATCCACAAGATGTCTATGGATATGATATTTTCTTCTGTCTCTTGACAAATGGGCATGGCGACATCAAACTGTCTAGCTGAGGAATAGATGGTTATGTCAGATTATACTCTATTGCAGTGATCAAATCATGAAAATTATTAATTTTCTTGTAGAGATAATGCTATATTCATGATAACATTCTACTTTTTTATGCATGAGTTGTTTTTGAGTATAAACAAAAGTGGATAATACTATCATAACTTATGTAATTCTGTTTTTGTCCTAAGCGCTGCAAATTCTTTCTTGGAAGCAGTTTTAATTTATGCTAGCAGATCTTGAGAATGTTTAAATATATTAAGTGCCTTGAGATAATTGAGTTTCCTGAAACATATCCCAGATTGTTGATTCTTCTAAATGATGAGCTTTTTGTATTATGTTATGATAAAATTGGCACATGTTTTTGTACAGTTCCATTAGACAGCATTTTATTTGACCTTTAATTCTGAGTTTCTGCTCTTTTGAAGTTATTTTCATTGTAATATTTGACCTTGGAAATTTCTTTGGTCCATTGTTTGCTAGCATGCTTTTCTTATGTATTTTCTATCTACATTTTGAACATTTCACATGTTGCATTGAACATGATATCTGTTTTTCAATCAGGCCATCCCACATGCAGTAGCTCTAGTTCGAGCATCAGATAAAAAAAGTCCTAGAGAAGCAATTGAGTTTGTTCTGCAATTACTAAAGGTATCTGATGCATTACTTTTATTACAGTAAAAATCTGTTTTGATTGTTGGGGTTGACAATTTTGTAAGTGAATTTCACCTGTCTCATTTCAATGTTGTTGCATTGTGATTTAACTGATTTGCTAGTAGTGCCAAAAGTGCTTATCCTATAGTTGCAAAATGGTTTGCTACCAATTCAAACCAATTGAGTTTGATCAATATCGACAATGGCTAATTCAAGGTTCAAAATCTTGAGTTGTGCCAAAGTTTTGGTCTTTGATTGGAACGATATTGATTTGGTATCGTGTCTATGTTTCGATGCATGGTGTTGGTAATGGATTGAAGTTGAAGAAGGAATGAGATGAAGCATAGGAAAGAGTTTGTGCCAAGCAAGTTTTAAATCTTGTACCATGCCGGGCAAAATATATATCATTTCGATAAATCACCGAAACTCGATACCACTCGACACAAGGTTCAAATCTCAAACCATGTCATAGTTTCGGTATTTAACTGAAACAGTATCATGCCGACACTCTGATGCATTGTTTCGGGGATAGATTAGAGGCTGAAGGAGGAAGAAGGAAGGAGATGAAGCAAAGAAGACATTGTAAGTGCTAAGTGGTATCGAGCTTTCATAATTTTCGAATGATATATTTCAACCATTTTGTCCGACATGGTACAAGATTTAAAATCATGCTCAACATAGACTCCTTCCTATGCTTCATCTCTTTCCTTCTTCAACTCCAATCCATTACCGGCACATTGAAATATCGACACGATACTAAAATAGTATCGTTCAAATCAAAGACCAAAACTTCGTCACAATTTGAGATTTTGAACTTTGATCCAATGCAATTTCAAGATATAAAAACTTTTAAATTCGAATTTGATTTTATTAAAAAAATTTGAATTCAAAATTTTCTAGTCGAGTTTTATATTTTTCATTTTTCTGGAAGTTTTATACTTATAAAATTAAATAAATATAATATATTACATTCCAAAATTTGAAAATTCTTGAATCTTTGTATTTTTCGTTCATTAGTAATTGTTGTTGAAACAAAATCAAATTAAATAAATTGATAGAATTTTAAATTATTTCACTATAAGAGTTATTAAATTTATAATTTTAAACTTTTTAGATATTATCAAACAAAAATAGATTGATAATTAATTCTGAAAGTTTTTATCAAATGTTCATGAGTAAATTTCAAACATAATCACATAATCCCATAAATATATACGTTCATTTCAAACAAAATAACACTCTTTAACAATGAAAATCTCTCGAGCCTTATAAATTGAAAGTATATACAACTTAAAAATGACTAAAGCTTAAATTAAAATTTAATTGGTCACATTTGACTTTGAAAACTAAGGTGATTTAATTAATTAGCAAATATAAAGGGGAAAATAAATATGCATTAGCAATCTAATTAATCATTATATAAATAATTAATTACAATAAAAAGATAATTAAATATTATAAATTGTATTATGTATCATTAATTATATTATTATTAATGCAATTAAATAAGTATCAAAATTATTTTAGTAGGATAAGATATGATTTTATTCTGTCAAAGATGAAACCTTGATATGAATCAAGATTTTAAAGCTGATGCAACATCAAATTCTAACTCTCAAAACTCAAATTTTATTAAATTGAAAGAATTTAACATGGGGGATTGTGGATTAATGTTCCTTTTAAAAGCTAGTCGAACTAAAATTAGAAATAGGTTAAAAACATTCTAAGAAAAAATATCTAAATGGATCTGATCAAACTTGGAACAAATTCATTTTTCTCTAAACAGGATTATTGGAAAATCAAAAACTACATAATTAACTAGTCTCCTAGATCTATCAAAATATATTTTCACAAAATCTAGAGCTTTAAAAAAATAGATTTGTTGTGCATTAGTATGTTGAAAGGTTGGGGTTGGATGAAGATTTAGCCTCTTTGCATATCATAGAAATGGGGAAGAGAAGAACAATACCTGCCAGCCAATCTAGGTATTTAGCCTCCATTGAAACCCTTGGGTTAGGAAATGTTTACTCAACCAATCATCTAAATTTTTTAGACCCGGTCTTTCCGTTTGAGCATGGTTGAAGATAAAAGGCTCCTATTTGAGTCCAATTTGAGACCAAGAACTCTATCCAGTCAAGTCTTATTCCACTCTATATGTGTCTATTTAACCCTTGTTAATCCAAATTTTGTGCAACTCCAAACCAAATCTATCGAGTCAACTCAAAGCTATGTCCCTCACCACTCCTTTTTGTCAAGAATAAGGAAAGAAGAAACTATATCCTCTACCTGCAATGGAGCTAGCAACGGGTAAACTACACTATGAACCTTTGTTTTTTTCCTTTTTTTGGAGCGGAGCCAAGGGTAGAAGAAGCTACTACATGCGGGTATGATTTAGAATAGACTCAAAAAACAGGTTCATTCTTGAGTTTTTGTGTTTGACTGAAAGGGTATGGTTTAGCTATCTTGTTATATTGAAAATCGACTTGCTTCAAAATGTGTCAAAATCAACTCCAATGATTATTCTAAATCCTCTTTCAGTTTCTTCGCCTCCAATTATATGCCTCTAAAAAATTATTTAAAAAAATTGGAGCAATTTATCATATATTTCAAGCATCTCGACTAATGGCTATAAATTATATAATGATATTTTACCAAATGACGCACCTAAATGTTTATTATTTATCAAAAGGTGTGTCATAGTTTTAAATTTATGCAATTGTCCAAATACCTTTAAATCTTTGAAAACTATTTTGATGACTTTTTAGTGGTTGAAATCAACAAGCGAAGCCATGAATCGCCTCCTTAGAATATAAAAAATCCAATGGGGATCTTCTTTTGTCAAAATTTACACCCATCAAGGAATTTTGGACAAAAAATCTTGTTGGACTTTTAGTGTCAAAATCAAAAAATAAAGGGATGAATGAACTCCTAGTAGCATCGTGAATACAATGAGTGTCTCATATTGTCATTTTGATCACTAGAAAAACTACTAAGGAGGTTTGACTAAAACACCTAATTATTTTTCAGTCGTAAAAATCAAAAGGTAAGGGCATTAACGAACTCTTAGGAATATTATAATCTTATGGTGGTTCTATTTATCAATTTAACCACTGGAAATATCATCAAGTTGCTTTGGTCAAAACACTTCAATAATTGTCCTATACAAGATGGTCTTCTAATGGTCAAAATAACAATATGAGACTACCATTGTGTTTATAGTACTCCAGGAGTTCATTCATGTCCTTGTTTTTTTTTATTTTGACCACTAAAAGTGTGTTGTCCAACACACCTTGATTTCAATGTTTTGTTCAATACATTTTGATACCTTTCTACTAGTTGAAATGGAAATATGAGACCATCATTATGTTCAAGTTGTCATAGGAGTTTATTCATTTGTTTGCTTTTTAATTTTGACAATTGAATAGGACACATTTTGATTTTGACCATTGGAAAAGTTGTGTTTTGGATAAAACATTTTGATGGACTTCTAGTGGTCAAATTAAAAAAGGTTATCAAGGTACATTGTCCAACAATTCTAATCGTGATCTTTATCAATTTTGACTTTCAAGGTGTATTTGCCAAAACACCTTAATTAATAAAATAAGATCACCATTTGATTTTTCATGTTCTCAAGAGTTGATTTGTACCCTTGTTGATTTGACCACTAGAAGGTCATTAAAATATTTTTGACATTTGATTAAAAGGTGCACCTGATTCTTAGTATTCATAGAAAGTGACTTTGCAATTTCTTGAATGCCTTTAAAACTTTCAAAAATATATATTTGATAAGTCAAAGAAAATATCAAGCATTAGATGCCTCCTTTGATAAAGAGCCAAAATTATTGTGATGACTTTCTAGTTGTCAAAATCAATAAGAATACAAATTAATTCTTAGCATGAAGATTCAACGGTGATCTTATTTTGTTAATTTTGTCCAATCAAGTTATTTTGATTAAAACACCTTAATATTCTTTTAGTGGTGAAAATTAAAATGAATGTAATCCTGAAAGCACTATATATAAAATGACGATCTCATACAACCATGTCGTCTAATAAAAATGTTAATGTATTTTGGTTAAAACCTTGATGAGCTTTCTAATAGTCAAAATTAACAAGGGCATGATTGGACCCCTGAGCACCATAAATAAAATGGTCTTATATTATCATTTTTACCACTAGAAAGCTCATCAAAGTGTTTTTACTAAAACACCCCAATCATGTTTGAAATCTTGTATCATGTTGGGCAAAACGGTCAAAACATATCGTTCCAGTAAATCACCGAAACTCAATATCATTCGGCATCAAGGTTCAAAATCTCGAGTTGTGCCGTAGTTGGATTTTGATAGGAAAAATATTGTTCTAGTATCGTGTTGAAGCTTTGATGCATAGTGCCGGTGACAGATTGAAGGTTGAAGGATGAAGGAGATGAAACAAAGAAAGACATTGTTGAGTTTGGTATTGAGTTTCGATAATTTACTAAAATGATATGTTTCAACATTTTATGATTCAAGATTTAAAACCATGCTCGAAACATACTTCTTATGCTTCATCTCCTTCTTTTAACTCCAATCCATTACCGATGTCATGCATCGAGACATCAACACGATACCAAAATAGTATTGTTCTAGTCAAAGACCGAAACTTCGGCACGGATCGAGATTTTAAATCTTGCTTCCGATAGTTAAAATTCATTAATAAGAGTATGAACGGACTCCTTGGAGCATCATGAATCATTGATGATCTTGTATTTCCATTTTGGCCATTGGCAATGTCATCAAGGTGTTATCTTTTTAATTGTTTTGCCGGATTGGTTGCTCAAGATCTTTGTTATTCACTTGAAAAATAATTGAATCTCATGTAGATTCGTTGAGAATGATTTTGATCTTAGTTTATGGCCTATAAGAAGTAAAAGGCACTTTCTTGGGATCCTTGTAAAGAGAAAAATGATGCAACTAGTTTGATAATAATTGAGTGACATAGTTCTTTAGTCTGAAATAAGGAATTAGTTAGATATGATTCAAAACTATGAACATACAAATTGGTATTTGACGAAGAGGAAGACGAAAAGGACGTTGACCTACAATAAATGGAGAAATATTCAATGACATAGTCTATTCTCCTAGAATATGACTCTGTAGGACCAATCTATTTGTTTGTATCGAAAGGCCCATTGAATTGGGATTTCTTTGTTGGGGTGGATCCTTTCTAAGAATGTGACATTTGTATATAAGAATATATTGATGACCTTCTGATGGTCAAGATGATAACATGAGACCCCCATTGTGTTTACAATGCTCTAGGAGTCCATTCGTGCCCTTTCTGATTTTCACTACCAGAAAGATTATCAAGGTGGTTTGACTAAAACACCTAGGTGCTTTGGCTAAATCAAATTGTTAACTGTTGTTCGAATAGTTAAAATGGAAATATGAGATCATTGTCATATTTAGATACTTACATGTATTCATTCATGCCTTTACTTTTTTTATTTTGAACATTGGAAAAATGATCAAGGTGTTTTATTTATGCCATCAAGGTGCTTTGGACAAAGTACCTTGTTGCACTTTTAGTAGTCACAATGAAAAACTAAGGGCATGAATGGATTTTTGGAAGCATCATGAATGCGATAGTGGTCATATAGTGTCTTACATAGTGATTTGGTCAAAACTTTTTGATGACTTTTCTAGTAGTTAAAATCAAAAACTAAAGATATAAATGGAACTCTTTGGAGCACTATAAACACAATGTTGAATATTATTATTTTGACTATTGGAAGCCTATCAATATATTTTCTTGTATAGGAAAATTAAGGAGTTTTGGCCAAAACATGATTTTATTGGTGCCCTTTTTGATCTTCACCATGAGTTTATTGGTGACCAAAGCACCTTGATGACCTTTTAAAATTAAACATTGTCTAGTTATGCATTGAGTTAAAAAATGGTTGAAATTTATTCATAATTCCAACTATCTAATTGTATATTTTTATAAAAAGTGGAAATTCTAAGTTAAGAAAATTAGATGAGGGTGTCTTGAGTATTGATGTAATATAGTACAATAAAATTTTATTCAATTATGTAGTGCTAGAGTTTTACTTTTTGAAGTAAATAGAATAAAAGTCATCTAAATTCATCTCAGTATGCTTCAATGGGTGCCAAAATATGTTGTGTTAGCAAGACACTGTGGCAAACCATTCCAACCAAGGATTGATAACTCCAACACCCTATTATATTCCAAATCTCGATCTGAAATCTTAACTAGCTGATTACTTGAAACTGAAAGATAGCTGGACATAATATCTAATTATGATAAAATTTGTAAAACGTTTGGTCTGTCAATAAAACAACAGTTGGAGAATGTTTTCAGTCATTATCCCGAAGAATGAAATATTTATATCAGGCGAATGGCATAATGCATTGTTTCTATTGCTATATAGGTTTTATTCTAGAAGTTGTACTTGGAAAGGTCTTTGCTTTGAGATCTCTGATGGTAAATTCTGACTCCCTCGACCCTTTTTCATGAATAATCAATTGAGTTCCACCTGCGTTTCCTAGTTTATAGTTGAACCTTTTTTCAGTTTAGTTATTTGGCAAGCCACTCAGTTCCAGAGGTAAATTAACTTGGATTTATTTGATTAGACTTTAAGCCTATCTGGTGGGAACTACAGCCTAGATTCCTATAGCAAAGGTTTTTGTATTGAACTTCATTTGACATTTCTCTGTGCACTAGAATGATGACCTTAAGCCTCCCTCAATGAGGCTTACATAAATGTCACTACTTCTGTTTATATTAGTTTTATGGGAATCGAAGGTAGGCGTATTTTGAGTTTGTCATCCTGATTGACTTTATTTAATTGATCTTGTTGTTGCTTCTTTGTTGTTGATTGCTGAAGGTTTTTCTTTTTTTTCAGTATAATGATAACAGTGGAAACCCCTATTCGGACGTGTATTGGCTTTCTGTTCTTGTCAAATCAATTGGCGAAGTTGAATTTGGTCAACAGGTTTGTCTACGACTTCTTTATATTTCTTATCTTACAAGTGCATGAAGAATGTCATTGCTTCTCAAGCCTTTTTCTTAGTTTCTTAGAGTCTAATGTTAAAAATACCATATATATTAAGGGAGTTGACTATAGTATGAGGAAATACAAGAGACTACTAATCTCAAGAAGACATTATAAAGATTATTAGGATTGTAGGCACATGATAACTTGTATAAGGTAGCTAAAATTGAGGTTATAATTATGCACCTATTACATATAATAAATTCTATATAATTTTCCAGAATCCAAGATGGTAGAAAGATACATTCGGGATTTCTGAAGTTAGGAAAGAAGATTTTGTAAAATACTTGGCACATAAAGGATGAAAATCAAAAGATGTAAAGGATGAAAACATCCATGACCCCTTGAAGTTCAGTTTGGGATCAAAAAGTAGACTATCGGGTGTATTTTTTGCAAATAATTTGATGAGCACTTTTAGTGCAAATCCAATTTTGGTGATTTATAATTAACTTAATTTGGGATTATCGATTTATAATCTCTTGATTCTAGGACTAGGGAGTAGCCCTTTGACACGTGACGCTTTGTTTTTCTTTCATATATTTGTGTTTTTTTATGATTCTATTATGTGATTGTTTGTGATCTGACTCTACTGTATATACACGAATTTGATGCCAAAAGTGTGTTTTCGTATCCCAAGGGGTACGGGGAAGGATCGAAAGGTCGCCCCGTAGAATACCGAGATGTGGGAGATCGGTCACGAAAGTAGGCCGGTTACCACGAGAATTCCCTAGGCTTTCACGAAGCTTAATGGGTCTGCCTCGATTTAGCGTCACATAGTAAGGGAAGGCAACTCGAGAACCTTGGGGTATTTCGTGATAGAAGCCTCCGTAAGAAAGTGGTTCTTCAACAATGTTGCCATGAAAGTAGGCATTGCGTTTGGACGGATACACCGACGTAGTTTTACAAAATCACGTCGGTTAAATCGGGATTGTCTACCTATACGAACAACCAATGAGAATTAGGAAACCAAATATAGATTAGGGTGTCTACCGTCATTGTGGTGAAATTGAAGTCCTATGATCGCTTTTTAACATCGGATTTTTTCCTTGAAACTTTTCCTCACGATTTTTTTTTGTTTTCTCAAGACTTTCATAACTTTCGGATTCTCTAGATAATTGATTTCACATGGTACTTGATTTCTGATCCTCGTGGGATCGATACTTTTTATTACTTGACGATGATCGTGCACTTGCGATTTGCGACATCAATAACATCACAAAGAACACCTGACGCCTGATGCTCTCTTTTATTTCAACTATCCTACTTTTATTCAATGTAAGACATCTCTTAACCCCTCCATCCTTTTATAAAAAATGATCTTAAATACTTAAAACTCTCGGTTACAAGTAACTCGTTATCTTCTATCCTAACAATTTTCTTACTATGCCTAATATTGTTAAACTTAAATTTTATATATTCTGTCTTTACTAAACCTTAAACCTTTCATTTCTAGTGTTTTCTATCAAACTTCGAGCTTAACATTTACTCCACATATCTCATCTATCAAAACAATATCATTTGCAAACAACATACACCATAATCAGTATAAAAAGATAGGGACTTAGACCTGGAGTCTTCTCTTTTGTCATTATATCCTCTTATAAAATTTTAATTGTTTCAATATACGCTATTCTAATATTTTTTTTAGAATTCTCTATATAATTTCTTTCAGAATTCTATTATAAATTTTTCTAGGTCGATGAATATCATGTGTACGATTGCTTCTTTTCTCGATGCTTTTCAATTAGTTGTTTGAGAAGATGTATAATTTCTATTGTTGACTTTTTAAGTATGAATTCAAATTGATTTTCGGTTCTGTAATCTCCTTAGTTTTTTTTCTCACTCTTTTCCAAAGTTTCATGGTATTACTCATTAATTTAATGCCCTTATAATTCACATAATTTTATACGTCTCTTTTGTTTTTATATAGGGGACTAAAGTACTTACTCTCACTAATTATATATTTTTTCGTTTTCAATATCAAGTTAAATAACTTCATATGTTATTCAATACCTTGTTTCCTTAAGCACATCCATACCTCTATCAGAATATCATTTGGTCCAATCACTTTTTTATTTTGTATTTCATTTAAAGTCTATTATACTTTTGAAGTTTGTTGTATCCGATAAAAATTTAAATTGTTATATACTTCTCTAACCTACTTAAACTACCTAAGTTAAGTTGATCATCTAAATCTTCATTAAAAAGTTAATGAAAATACCTCTTCTTTCATTGTGTTTTTATTTTGTCATAATTCACTAGTACCCTATTGCATTCACCTTTAATGCATCTTTTTTGGGTAAGATTTATTGTGTTCACTCTTTTGCTTTAGCTATTCGATCGATCTCCTTTTCCCTTTATTTTGTATTTAGCTATCAATATAAATATTTGAAAGTTTTATTCTTATCTTCACTTGTTACTTTCTTGACCTTTTTTTTTGACTATTGTATATTTTTTTTAAATTTTCTTCGTTCTTACAAGTGTACTAAGCTAATCTTTTTCCATCACTTTCACTTGTAGTTTCTCATTCCACCACTAATATTTTTTATATGGTGGTGCACATCCTTTTGACCATTGAGTAATTGCATGGATAGAAATAATAAAATATAGTTAGTAGCCTAAATTGATGCAATGGTAAAAGGTGTTGCGGTTCAAATCACAAAAATAATGTGATTAAATACAATAGACTCAATGTGATTTCGACCCTTCTTTGGGACCCTGTATTGACAGGAGCTTCGTGCATCGGACTACCATTTTTAGTCAGTAGCCTAAGTCATTGGCTTATTGTACAACTCTGGTGTTGTGTTGAATATAAAAAGTTTTATGGAAGGTCCTTGGTGTAATTTACACATGATCTTAATAGTAGATATATTATGTAATATTTATATTATTTGTGCACTGTTGGTAGTATATTTCTGATATGATGTTGGTAAAATGTCAATAGGTTTTTTTAACATTTATTCTGACATCCCAAACAGAGGAACACAAGATTATCACTATATTTGGTGGGAATCACATTTCATTTTTTATGGCCATGGGAGTTTAAGATTCTTAGAAATGTTTAAAAAAAATAATCAAACATACCAGAAATCTTGACATGTCATTCTCATGAAAAATTTCAGTTTGCAACACAATTTGGTTCATGAAAGTTGCTATTTTCAGTTTGTATTTTTTTTTTAATAAAATTAAACAAAGCTATTGAAAATTGAAAATAAATAAATAAATATTTATTGAATCATTCACCTCTGATGAATTCAAATGTGTTATAAAATCATTTCTAAATAATATTATTTTTTTTCTCTTTTCAACTTTCAAATTCCATTTTCTAAATAAAAAATCAAAGATAGAAACTTTTCCCCACACATCGGGAACCAAATGAAAACTATATAATATAGGACCTCAACAATGCCTTGATTTGCTCCAACAGGATTTGAATGAATCTTGTTATGAAATAACGTTATCATGAGGAAAGATGTTGAACATGTGGTACCATCCTTATTATAAAAGTGATCATATAATGCAGACACATCAAGTATCATGTTAATTCATTTGGTAGAATTTTGTAGAAATAAATTTGCTTGAGATGAGGTAACCATTGTAAGGTATATAGTGGACTAATGTCACAACTCGGAACCTAAAATGAACTTACTATACCAATCCCCTATTAATACTAACATCACTAATACTCTTCCTCCAGATGATGCATAGATATATTATCTATGTCTTAGCTTGTTACATAAAGTAGAAAAGCTCTCATAAACATAAATGGATAACATTAAACAAGGCCATACTATGAAATGAAAACATAATAGTTGCATGTTGAACAAAACTTAATAAGTTAATTAAGTACACATGAAATGATACCTTTGGCCTCAAATCAACAAAACTCTAGAAATAATTGGAGCATGCAAGTGATCTTCCCTCTGACCTCAAATCAGTACATAGCTGATAATCTCTTTGTCCTCAAATCAACAAAACTCTAGAAATAATTGGAGCATGTAAGCGATCTTCCCTCCGACCTCAAATCAGTACATAGCTGATAATGTCTTTGTCCTCAAATCAACATGTCATCTAAATGAGAGGATAAAGAGAGAAAGGATGGATTGAAACAAGAATGAAGAGACATTTTTAGAACTAATCTTCACGGTTGGCTTATCCCTAAAGTGGTAATGAAATCGAAACAGCAATAACCTAAGGGAAAAAAGAAAGTACTCGAGGGTCCTGGAGGAAAGATCAATAGAGCACAACTTGATCATTTGTTAGACTTGCAAAACAAGAACACCGGTGATGGAAAACAACCTTTTGATTGATGTAGCAAAATGAGAATGAGATGTTTTCTCTATTCGAGTCTATTGGAGAGTTAAAGCACAACTTCACCATTAGAATGAGAAGATGTTTCTTTTATTCAATCATCCACTGGCTTTTAGACGGCGCATATGCAACATGGCAAAATAGGATATGCTAAAGAATAAAGTAAGTGAGAAGAAGATGCAGGAGAGCAAGCTAGATTTGGACCTTTTAAGGAAGGAGAATGGGTTGTTGATGTAGACAGAAAAGAAGGGAAGAGGATTTTCCAAATCTAGAAATGGCTTCTCCTATAAAGGGGAAAAGAGAATATATATGTGCTAGGAGAACAATGAAGGTTTAATAGAGGATATCAATGGGCAATAGCATCTGACATTTGTTAATGGGAGCCAAGTGCATTGGAATTGCATAAAGGTCAGTCTGTGTTTACAAGAGATTGTTCATATTGTAGGCAATGTGCGTGGTCGGTGGTGGAGGCTCAGCGGCTAATGCAAAAATAAGGATGATTGAGCAATAGGAATGGCTTGGCTGGAACAATGCAGAGATGTGATTGGCAGCAACTGTTGGCAGCACAATCAGATTGTTGGATTTGGTAGCATGGCATGATGCCTACGGTTGCTACTTGACAAGCATAGGAGAAGGGAGGAATGTGCGATTTGTGAGTCCATAAGAAGCTAAAAATTGCCAATGGGGATTCGAGCACAGTGATTGAAGACTTCAGCATTAGACATCATTCATTTGTATGGAGTTCAAACGGCATGTATTGCAAGATGAAATGAAATGTTATTAGCTATGTCTTTTCTTCTGTGAACATTGCCATATTTCTCTCAAGTCTCAAGGTTATAGTCTGCAAACTCATTTTACCATTTAATCTGGTTATGGGAAGAACTGCTCTATGCTTCAAGTACATACTATTGATCAACTGTTTTTGTATCAGGGCATACTTCTCTTGCCATCCCTTCTCAAACGTATTGATCAACTGTTGCAATTTGACAGGTATGCCAGTGCTATTTTTAAGTGCATTAAGAAATGACAATTTTTATTGAAATGGAAAACATATCCTGTGAAGTATGAGTTGACTAGTTTTACTGTTTTACCTAGGCTTATGCCTAGTTACAATGGGATTTTGACTGTAAGCTGCATTCGCACCTTAGTACAGATAGCATTGAAGATGCCAAATTCTTCCGCTATTGTAAGTTATTTTCTTGAACAATTTTTGTCATACTCTTGAAGGAATATTCATCATATAACTTTCTTGTTGACTCAGGGACGCATTTACGAACTTATACAGCCATATAGAAATGTTGAAAAGTCATCATGGAAGGTTCGAATTGAAGCAAGCAGGGCACTTATAGATCTTAAGTATCACAGTGATGGCATTGATGCAGTTTTAACGTTGTTCATGAACTTTTTGGAGGGAGAAACTTCATTAAGAGGTCCTTACTATTATTTAAACTTTCCTATCTGTTTGTGGTGTAACTTCTGACAGTTTTGAAAGACTACAGGCGAGGTGAAGTTGGCTGTTCATGTCATGCATATATGCCAGGTTGAATTTGAATCTGAGACAGAGAAACAAGTACAGTTGTCAACCAGCATTGATCTGCTTCGCCTGCTAACAAGCAGAAAAACATTCAACAACATTTTCCTTCGCCACTACTTATTCTGCATTTTGCAAATTCTTGCTGGAAGGTACTATTATTATCTCTCTAGTTATTTGGAACTTCAGTTTTCACTAATGTTTGATCGTGTACTCCAGTTAGGGATCATTGTTTGAATTTTCTCACTTGGATCTTTGATTTATACTTCTGATTTTTATTGATCATGTACTCTAGTAGTCACTGAAAATGTAAGTTGGATAAAAATATGTATGGATAAAATAACTGAAACATAATAAAAAGGGGTTGGATTGAGAAAATCAGAAGTATAGGAGTATATGGAGAATCAAATAAATCTTTGGGTACCATCTGCATGTAGGAGTACTAGGTGCAGATGGATGAATGCAAAATATTTCGTTGGTTGTCATTTTACTAAAATTATTAACAGCTCTGTTTTTGGCAAATAAGAATTGCATCAATGCACAAGATGTTTGCACATTTTCAGGATTGAACTGACTGCCAATTTACCAAGTTGTTGTTCTCTTACTTCAGTATTGTGCTGACAGCTCTGCAGTTAATGCTTTCTTTTTTGCAAGTGTTTTGCTGGTTACTAGGTTATATAATCATTTTCATATTCAGGTCTCCAACGATTCACGGTGTACCTAGAGTTCAACTACCTGCTACAGTAAGTGCTGAAACTGGTAGCCAGCAAGTGACAAGACCTGTGCATCTAAAGTTGAAGATACCTAGGCCTCAGGAACCTGTTTCAGACAATGGTAAAGCTCCTGAAGTTCTGCCTACTGCAGAAACTAATAAAGAGGGTGATACTATTTCTAACTGTAGTGAGAAAAGGGTAAATGTAATCAAGATTAGGGTTAGACAACTTTCATCATCAAGTAAGGTGGATGAAATTGATCATCATATGGACTACTCTCGAGCTTGCACAAATGATGCTGAGTTAGGACCTTGCAGTTCTGTTTCTGTTGATGCACCTGCAAGAGCAACTGATCTATTGAATGTCAGCCTCCAGAATAATTTGGAGGCGGATTCTGCTCATGATCGTGGGTCTAGGATGACTGCAAGCATTGGCAGTGCAAAGCTAGCAAGCATGGATGAGCTTGGTAAAGATTTGCAATGTACTGCTGATTCAAGGCTTGTTGGACTTTCGAAAGCTCAACTATCTCCCACTGACTTTAAAGTTGATGAGACAGTTGACGAAATAGCTACTCTTCAGGAGCATCCAATGCATAGACTTGGAGTGGGAGCAACCGTCTCTCTTGAAAATGAGCAACCTAGAGAAAATAAGAAATACAAGGACAAAGAAAAGAAGCGGAAACGAGATGACAAAGACAAGAAGGATGATCCTGAGTATCTGGAGAAAAAGCGCCTTAAGAAAGAGAGAAAGCGGATGGAGAAAGAATTAGCAAAAATGCAGAAGGATGGAAACAAAGTTTCTGAGTTGAAGATATCTCCTAGATATACTGAATCAAGCGGCCCTTTGATTGACTCCAAGAAGGCAGAGCAGAATGTAGAAACTCATCTGGTAGCAAGTCAAGATAGCAAAAGCGAGACAACTAAAGGAACCATCCCAACTAAACTCCGAATAAAGATCAAAAGCAGAAATACTGACAACAACTAGAAATCGAGCCACCTGAGCCGAGTGTAATACCTCAACTATGTAGAATTAGCAGAAGACCAAAGGATGCTACATGATCGTAGAAGGTTTGCGTGGAGGGTAAACTACAGTTTAAGACGCTCAAAGCAATTGCAGAGAGTGATGAGGTTGTTTTCTTTGAAGGATGGCTTTTATGTTATGGGCCTAAGGCACTATTCTTTTAGGTTCTCCAGAGATTTGACACTTGCATTTCTAACTATAGCTGATGCTCAAACATTATTCGTTGGAATTTATGATCACAACCCACGACCACAAGATGTCTAGCAATTGATGGAGGTTTCAACGTTGATGTTAGTCTGCTCATCCTTTGTGGATGGCAAGCATGAGCGATACACACACAAAAAAAATCTTTATTTTTTTATTTTATTTTTTAAAATTTTCAATTGTGTTAATAAAATTTTATTTTTAGGATTCAGAAGTTGGAGTTATAATATTAAGAATATAACAAAAATTTAAATTAAAAAAAAAATTGGGTGTGCACATCCTGTGAGATAATAATTTTATATATATATAAATGTTATTTTATTCATTTAATTATGAGTAATTTGATTAATTTTTATTTTTTGGAGGATTAGTATTTAGATTAAAGGAAGTGAAAAATTAAAAAATAATAATAATTTAGCACATGAGAGAGCGCGCTTTGATATTCTTATGGTGCCCATGTTGAGAGTGTAATTTTTTTTAATAATTTTTTTAGTTTAAATATTATAATCTAAAGATTAAATCTTAAATTTTAAGATCTAAAAAAATAATAATAAAGGTATATTTGGTGCTCATAACGTGTGTATTGATTTAATAGCCTGCACATCTTTATATGAGCGATCGTGAGCGACAGTTTATGTGGATATTTAATGTAGTCAAAATCAGAGTTTATCTTTCTTCTCTCTTTTTCGTGCGAGATTTTTTTAGCCCCGAGTATCTATATTTTACTCAAAAAATTTTAAATTTCGCCGTCTCTCTTCCTCTCCACTGTGTCTCATAATTTTCTAAACCTTATCTTCCTCTCTTCTCTCCTCGTGGTTCCCCTAAATCCATCGCCGTCACCACCGTAGTCGTCGTCGTCGTCGTCACCGCCTCTCCATGCATCCCTGGTTGTAGACCCGACCCCGGGTCGGGTTCGGACCGGAC
>JBBUKS010000008.1:10880118-10890342 GCA_038050645.1 Hedychium gardnerianum | reverse complement strand
TGAGAGATTGAGAGTAGAGAAGATGTGTGTGAAAAATGATGAAATGAGCTCTTTATTTATAGAGTTTGGATAGTAACGGATACCAAATCATAACCATTGATCAAAAAATGATCAAATGATCTCAATGCTCAAACGGACACTAAATCAAGTAACGGTTAACCGGCGGTTCCAACAAAAAAAACACGTTTTTAAACTGGCGAGCTGAACCGACGGTCCGCCGATTTTTGCTTCCTGGGCCCGTAACCGGCCCGGCTTCCTACCGAGCCGGGTATGGGCCAGCCCGGCGACCCGAGTCAACGGGAAACCGGCCCGTTGACCCAGTTACGGGCCTAGACCGGAGTTGGGTCTAATGATGGGAGTAGAAAGAAAAAGAGCATAGTCTTTAGTGAGTAAGAGCGCTCTATCAAGAACGATAAGAAAGTTAAGTCCCAAAATTAAGTGGATATTAGGATGTAATAGTGGTTTTATGCATAGCTTAGAAAGGGATAGTGGAGTACTAAAAGTATCACAGTTGTTGTAGAAGCGTAAGTGTACATTGATAATAAACTTATTACATGATAATTTTTTACTATTAAACTGAGTACTAACTAATTGTTGAGTAGTTATTTTGATGAGTGTTGGTGGTAAGATTTCTAGGATTGTGGTTTCATCTATTGTGGAGTTAGTAGCTTCACTGTTAAGGAAAGCATGAAGTGTGAATTCATGGCCATGTATGTTGACTAGACATAGAACTCGAATATTAGTAGTTTTCCTTGTGTTACAAATGCTTGGTGCTTTGATAAAGACCATATCAATATCTGAATTTGGTTCATTTATCATTAATTCTTTTCCCCTATTATCAGATTGCTGATTAGAGCATATAACTGGCTTGAGATTAGCAAGCTCTGTTTCTATAAGGTTAAGTCTAGTTTCTAGGATTGATACTTTTGTTTCAAAAAGTATATTTCTGGTATTGCTTCTTACTTGAGATAGTGGGGGTATGATAATGGCAAAAGTTTGTTCTAGGCATACGTTACAGACTTTGTTGGGTAGCCGGATGCGGTGCATGCTAAAGACATATTTCGCAAACATCCACAATGGAAGACATAAACAGTAATAATAAAATCTAATTATTGCATCACACGCACCACACGCTTACAAGGATACAACATGCTAGACATGATCATGAAATAAAATTTTATGGAATTAAATTTATTCTAGTTATATCTGACGGATGATGTGGAGTAGAAAGGGCATCAACCAAGCAACGCTATCGATCCTTGCCTCTATTCATGTCCATGCCGAGAACTCCTCAAGACGATTTTGAAAGTCATGAGTTTCGTCTTTCCGAAAGGTACTAGCCTTGCATGTGAAGACAAAGTTTGGTGTCCGTCGGCGTACGCAACCAGACGACACCAAACAGAGAGACCAACCAAAAAGGAAGGCTATTGTCCGGTCCAGAAAAGGGATTGTTTGCTCTTTTTTCTTCGTTGTCCAGCATCCATAATTCGCTGCCAAAGAGGTATGAGGTATCCCGAGGCTTTGGGGTTTTTGTAGCAATGTTTGCTGGTTCTTCTAGCCTTGAAACGGCGGTGATCGGTGGGGGCACCTCCGAGGTCCTGCTGGCTGGCGGTGATGGCCGGTGGGAGGTGGCTGGCCAGAGGAGGTGGCCGGCCGGAGCTGGCTGGGGCGGCGGTACCAAGGGAAGACTTCCCTTGGTGGTCGGCGACACAAGAGGGGAGAGGAGAAGGAGAGGAATTTTTTAGAAGACCTAACAATTAGATCTAATCCAAAAAACACTTATCAATTCTCTCCCTATATGAGAGTATTTATAACTTTTTCTCAATGACTTGGGGAGTAAGTCATCTCCTAAGCCCAAACCCAACCCAATAAGCCTTAACCAAAACACAACCCATTAAGCTCTTTGGTTCAAAACCAAAGCACTTGATTCAATAACTGAACCAAACCAATTTGGTTTATTATTAAACTAAAGAGGATGTGTCACATCTTCAAAAGATGTGACTCATCTGCACTTCCATTCCGACAAATAACTTTTTATATTTGTCATTTGTCTCTCTCAATTTGAAAATTTAATTCTCAAACTCGTTTTAAGTCTTTTGGATAAACTCGTAATGCGTGTGACCTTATAGATTCTCGATTATGTTGGTCACTCGTAATTAACTATTAATTGTGAATAGATCATGAGTGACACCTAGTAGTACATCATGACCCCCAATTGATCGAAAAGTCAACGGTTGATTCCAAAACCATTTCTGAACCTTTCAGCAGCTATAATGAGTCGTGTCTCATTTCTTTCACTCATCTTATACCCACTTGATTTAGGACATGGTCTATGTGTCAGTCCCCACTAGGCTGACTACTATGTCACATATAGCCAAAGTAGTAGTTTCTTATCCTGCAGATTCGAATTACTCAAACACATTGTCTAAGAAGACCATTCTCTTGACGTGTTTTGTTTTGGCCAAAGATTTACGAGTAATAACCCTGACAAGTGGTCATAGGATATATTTCTCCTTATGCAAGGAGCAATGAATTCTCTATGGGCTATTCAAACACCTTCGGGCACTTCAAACTTATACCCAATCATCTCGGGTCCTACACTACAAAGAAATGCTTGCTTAAGATGTCAAAGTATAAGTTTTCATGTCCAAAATGACTTGAATATCTTAAGTCGAAGGAAACTTACACTCGAGCTGCAATGAGATCTTCATTGACATATCTATATATGTAAAGAACCATATGAAGTCTCATGGCAAGTCACTCTAACGAACTAGTTACTTTTAACTAGCATCCACATTTAACTCTCGACATCTCATGTCTCCATCCAATGAGGAGCGGTTGCTTGGATAAACCAAGAAGTATAACACGTGTTAGTCTCACAGAATCGATGATATTCGAACCCATCACTTCATCGACTAGGGATATTTTTATACATTCATAATTATACATGTAGATATACTCACTAGTTGTGATCCAATTATAAGTTCTTTCATGCTATGAATTGTATTGTGGATATTTAATAAGTGAGTTTAAGATCCAATCATACACATAAAAAATATACACTTAAATAGTAAATCATGTTATTTAATAAATAGTACATACTATAAGACAATTGTCTTATATATATTAGGTTGTTATCCTACATACCTTTGGTGTGCACACACCGGTGCTTTTCAATTTATTTTATTTATTTTATTTATTTTATTTATTTTATTTATTTTATTTTTTTGTTTTGGCTCTGGATTTAAGTCAATTAGATTTTGTCTTTGTGTTGAATTATAGTATTAAGTATAAAAAAACTTTCAAATAAAAAAAATATTTTAGGTACCTATGGGAGATGAGCAGAATATCTTATATATATATATATGAAAATTGAGTTTCCAATGAACTTTTTAGATTGAAAAAGACAATATAAAGTAAATCTATATCTAAAAATATTTTGAATTTGTATTGATGTATTTAGCCCTTATGTTAAGACATGCTTAGTATATATAGTGTCCTTTTTACGCAACTGTAAGTTATGAATAGGAAAATTTATTTATTTAGTATTCATAATAAGGATAGGAAAATAAGTTGGTGTTAGGTTATTTTATTTAAAATAATATTAAATTCACTTGTTTCTAAGTTAATGTGTTTGAGTGGTATAAATAAGCATATTGTATGAATAAGATTATATAACTTAGAATTAGTCATGAGCTAAATAAGATTAAAGGTGATTCGATAAGGCATATCAAAATTTAAAATGTATATTGTATATCGTATTGAAAATTTTGATATAACAAGAATTTGTACTAACATTATATCAAAATTTTGATATGATATAAATTTTATATCGTATATAATTAAATTTCGGTATCGGTATAATATATTGAAAATTTTGATATAAATCTTATACCGATATCAATACCGAAAATTTTGAAACGGTATTATATCATATCGAAATTTTCGATATACCATTAAATCAATATGGTTTAATATGTTTCGGTATGATATATGCGATATATCGAAATCTCAATATTTTTCTTTACCCCTAAATGAGACATCGACATAATTTTATCAAAGCTCGAAATACTGCATTGGCACCATAAGTTTCCATTCTTCATGAAGCAAAATTGTTGTCACTATTAGAGAAGTTCTCCTACTGCAACTAAATTTGCATCAATGTGAAATAGCATTGGCATAGGAGGAAACTGAGGAGTTATCAATGACATTTTAGCTTTGACATTTTACAAGTCATTAGCATGGACAATATGAAAGAATGACAGTTGTGATTATGATGCACTGTAGCATTCACTTTTGCAGGAAACTCTCATATACAAGCTGCTATACCTATAATATTTCTAATATCTTGAAGCAACTGCATATATACATATATATTTGATTGTTTTTTTTCAACCAATGTGTATGCACAACACTGAACAAAGAAAATAATAATTACATACATGAGTAACTGCAAATCCATAA
This sequence comes from Hedychium gardnerianum, assembly GCA_038050645.1. Classification (NCBI taxonomy): domain Eukaryota; kingdom Viridiplantae; phylum Streptophyta; class Magnoliopsida; order Zingiberales; family Zingiberaceae; genus Hedychium; species Hedychium gardnerianum. The sequence goes on along the minus strand of JBBUKS010000008.1, from coordinate 10,885,878 downwards.
AGTACATTCTATTACCATGTGTTCCTATTTTATTTGAAGTACATAGATACATTTATATCTCATTTGTTTACAAAAGATGATGGATACCCAGAAGATGCATTAGTGAAGGAGCAGTTTGAATGAATCAACCCTTTCCTTTGTTTACTTGACATAATAAAGATACAAAAATATGGATTTGCGATCCATCCGCGGAATGATTTTGGCCAATTTGTATTCACCTAAAATTGGACAGCACACCCATCACCATCTACTGCGAACCTAACGGTGAAATCACAGCCAACCTCATAACTTAGTATTAATGCTTGTAATGGATAGAGAATATGTTGATAAGCCTAGGTCAAAGGTTATCTAGAGCTTAATAGTTTATAAAGTCTCTTTTGTAATAAATTTGTCATCCATTAATTAATTGGACATTCCGTGAGAACAATAATTTATAAAGCCTCGTACCATAGTAGTATTGTCAATTGGGTCTCCATGTCAACTTATGTTTCAAATCATTGTTGAATACCTTGGATTTCATTTGCAGGAAGTTTAAGCTGGACTTTTGGGACTCGAACAATGACATAAGAATATGATAAACTGTCTTTAAGGACGTTCTCGAGTCATGTCTGTCAATAGCTCAAGTCCCCAACCTTAGTGCAACTTAATAAACTTGTAACTTAACTAAGGGGACTTTCCAATTTGTGCCATTTGATTAGAATGAATCTAATCAACTAGATTAGGAACAGAAATTCTTTGCTATAGAGTAGTCAACTAGGAAGACAATTGTATTGGGTAAAAAAGGTTCTGTTCCTAGAGCAGTTGACTAGTAGCTTTCTAGTCAAGTTAGTAATCAATTGGTGTACTACTAATTGACATCAGAGAAAAATTCTTACATTACGTCAACCGCTTCGCGTGCCCATTCCGGATCAACTCATGGCGTTAAAATTTAATTTTTAAATATATGATTAAACACTTAAAAAATTTAATCACTGCAGCTCGAGGAAAAATAACTTAGAGGGTCTAAGTTAGAGGGAAAAATTTAATCACTGCCGCAGTTGAGATTATTAATTAACCACTACATCATTATCGGGAGCCTTTAATGTATCCATTTTTTTATAATCCAAATTTTTAGTTTTTTGAACCAATTAATCTTAGAGTTGATAAAAATTTCTCACTGGTCACCAAAATAAATCAAGAAGCGTTCGCGAAAACTCATCAAAGCAGTCAATATTCTTAGAGTTATCGTCCTACTAAAAAAAATCTTATAATGCACCGTAATTGAGATTCAATTTATAGATGTCTGATTAACTATTTAAAAGACCTAATCATTACATTATTACCCAAGACATTCAATCTATATATATATATAGGTTATTATTCTACGGACCTTTGGCGCGCACCTTCCATGCGCACTAGTGATTTTCAATTTTGTTTTTGATTTTTTTGTTTATTTGTTTTTTTCGAGGTTAAGCCAATTAGATTTTGCCTTTAGGATTTAGAAGTTGGGTTATAATTTTAAGCAAAAAAAAATCAAACCAAAAAAATATTTTAGTGCACACAGAGGTGCGTATGGGAAGTGAGTAGGATAACATTATTATATATATATATATAAATGATATTTTGCACACCCTTATATGGGCGATCGTGGGTGACATCCGACGTGGGCGATCTGATGCGGCTCATCTCTTTTCTTTCTCATCTGCATACAATAACTTTTCTCTATTTTCGCTTAAATAAAAATAAAAATACTCTTTTTTCTCCTTTGATTACATGCAACAATTATTATAGTGCTGATTTTTAAAAATCAACATAACTCAAATACACTATCCAATGTTGTGGTGTTATTTTTAAAAAATAACACCAAACAACACCAAGGTTTTTTAAGAAATAGCATCACCTTGGTGTTATTTTTTATTTTGATATCCCGCACATCCCATGAGCACTCGAATTTTTTTTTTCGTTTTAAATTTTTTTAGCTTGAGCACTATAACCCAATCCCTAAATCTTAAAGGTAAAATCTCATTGACTTAACCCAGAGCTTAAAAAAATTAAACAAAAAAAATTAAAAAAAAACATAAACGGTCGTCGTCCATCTTGGTACTATTTTTTAAAAAAATACCAAGGGGGTGATGTTTTTTTAAAAAATAACATTACAATATTGATTGGTATATTTAAACTATAATGTTAATTTTAAAAAATCAGTATTATAATTATTATTGTATGTAATAAAAAGAGAAAAGAATATTTTTTATTTTAATTTAAGTGGAAAAAAAGAAAAATTATTGTATATAGATAAAAAAAGAAAAAAAAAATGAACCGTGTCAAATCATCTATATCGGATATTGTTCTATCCCTCACATACGAATATACATCATATATATAACCGGTGAATGGACAAAAGCCATGGTGCCCCATTTCCAGATTCGAGTAGCCTAATGAAAAGCAAAAGTGTTTATTTGACCAAGTCAACACAGTCAAAACTACTAGTCAGACTCAAAATTGAAGCGATCAATCTTCACATGATAGATTGTAGAATAAGTCTACAAGTTGCGTCGATATAGATTTGTTCCCCCAAAACTTAATCAAACCACTCCCTAATGAACTCAGTTCGTTATATAGACCTAGTCCAATCTGTGATGATGATTAGACTCACTCGTGCCCCACGACCTATGTTGTACCAATTGGGTCAATCCATGTCCATTGCAAAGAAAGCATAGATAGAGCCGTGCTACAATAAGGACTAAGGATGAGTTTTGATCCATTAGAACCATCGATAAATTAAGTCCATCATGCGGACCAAGTCCCCCCACGGAGTGCATGGACACTTTTTGTTCTCTAGCACAAACTCTGATGGTCATGACAGACTCTTGTCACACTAATAGTGACTAGCATAATAATTATGTGCGACTAGAATCACTTTAATCGCTTATTTCATTACTTATTAATCTTCTCTTATTTATTAGCCCATCAATTTTACTCCGACATTATATCTAATAATGAGTTGAACCATATTACAATTACATTGACATTATTTGATTATAACTTAATTAAAAATAATAATTCCAGATTTATTATGGCTTTAATCAGCAATTTGTTAATTTAAAAAAATTATTGTAAATTTATTAAAATATGTAAAATTCGTGGTATTTAGCAATTCATTCATAGGGAAGAGCTGGCGTCACTTACAGTTAATGGGCCGATCTGGCCCAAGAATTGGATGGCGGCCACGCGAGTGGCGCAGGATAGCTCGGGCGACCTCGGGCAATTCCGTCTGCGTCCACATCTGCGGATTTTTTTTTTCTTGGAAGAGAAATTTCCAAAGATTTTGAAGTCGAGACAGTGAGCAAGCTTGAGGGAGAACGTGAGGTTGAGATCGGCATGGAGACGGCGATATGCAGCAGAATTGCTCTCTCGCCCAACCATGTCGTCAATCCCAAACCAGGTCTCTGAATCCCTTTCTCCTTTCTTTTTCTAGGGCCTTGTCTCGAGGTTGTTAAACTGTAATCGCTTTCGTATTGTTCTCGTTAGTCCCTTTTATGTGTTTTAATGCACAATTTTGCGAATATTTATAGGAAGAATTCGTTGAGATAGACTCCTGTACTGCTCAAATGAACCTTAATGTGTTTATATCAGTATTTGCGATAATTTAATGTGCCTGTGATGGGCCTACGTGGTACAAAAGTTATTTTAATCAAATATTGGTTGATCCCTCAAAATATATTGCTCTTTCTCTTCTTCATCATAGTCATTGAATATGAACCTTGTTTTAAAATTGGAGTTATTTTAGACTTTAGCTTGGGAAGGTTTGAGACGGAGGTGATATGAAGTCCTTTTCTTTATCCTTAAATGTTCTGATATCAGACTGAAAGGCACACTAGAGCATTTACTTAAGTAAGCTTATATATACACAATAGAAATCCAAATTCATATGACTATCTTGAGGATGTATATGGGACTCTATGATATGCTTTCATTTCCATTTAGTTATCAGCGTTCTTTACCGTTTTGTTTGTTTCTTTATTTCTGTCGTCGTGGACAAATAGTCATTATTTTATCTTTTGATGTGCAGTTTTGTCCAGATTACATTTATCTCTTAAATGATTCTCTTTTACATTAACACTATTTTTATGGAACTGTCGTGCATTCTGTGTTCATATTATATTTTCATTGTCAATAGGAAACATGAATGTTTCAATTTATTCCCATAGAAAGGTCTACTAAGTACCTAAGGCGTTAGTCATTAAATTGGGAATGATTCATTACATTCCCTCTGAGCTAATTATCCAGATAAACTTTTGCCATACCAAGAGGTGAAGATTTTACGTAGTAAGTTGTTCATTTGCTGTATGGTGATCATGAAGTCAAATAAAAAGCCCTTTTCTCCCCAATGTATAGGCTTTTGTGGACAACTCCCCTTTATAGCATTTTCTGTGTCTCGAGCCATACTAAGAGGCGAAGATTTACGTAGTAAGTTGTTCATTTGCTGTATGGTGATCATGAGGTCAAAAGCCCTTTTCTCCTCAATGTATAGGCTTTTGTGGACAACTCCCCTTTATAGCATTTTCTGTGTCTTGAAATTATAGGTTAAGACAATCAATTAATTTAACTTTAGAAGTGTCGGATCAATGATGATGAGGCTGGTTTGGAGGGGGGGGGGTAGCTGATTGCTTGAATCCCTTGCTCATGATTACAATTTAGTTAGTAAGTAGTAGAATATATCTAAAGATAAAAAAACAAGACACAAGCAATGTTACACTTAGTTTTTACATGATTCAAAATTCATGGTTCTTACTCAGCCTATCAGAATCTCTCTATTTTTTTCTCCTTCTCAAATGTCTTCCAGAGGTGGAGAAACCACTTCACCTGTTCTTTTCAATGAAGAACAAGAAGATACAATGAGTAATACAATAACAATGCAATAAGGAAATGTTAGAACATTCAAGCTCTTTTTTTGTCTTCATTTTTACTTGATTTTGCCTTTTGATGTTTGTTTATATTAGCTACAAAAAACTCATGTTGTTTCCCTTCTTTAGCCTTTTTGTTCAGAACAATTACCTGCTATTTTCTGATCGATCTTGCGATTGCTTCAGGCTTTTGTCCGCAAATAGATAGCTAAGTTGATTGCACCTGCTGTAACTTGTGGACGATTTGACTGCTTTTGCTAATCTCTATCAGATCAACAATCTTCTTTTAGTTTGCCTACTATGGTCAACCACCATTATTCATTAGTTGATCTTGCCCCAGTCGACTACCTAGTTGACTCAACTATCAATCAATTGAATCCAACTTTCAGTCGAATTATCAACTCCAACCAACTCTAAGGCTAGTCCTCACCTAAGTCACTACCCAAAATTCAAAGTACAAAACACATACACGCTCATGTCACTTAGATTTTCCTATTAAGAGGTCACATCTCTAAGACTCTCTCGTCTTACTAAGAGGCCTTGCCTCCGATATTGCTTCTGCTAAGAGACCTTGCCTCTGGGACTTCATTATCTTCTGATATTAGCCAACCTTGACTTACCGGCCTACCTTGACATATCACGACTACCACTTACCGAGCATCTAATCAACCGTGATCTATATGGAACTTTCTTCACTATTAAGCACTTAGTCAACCTTAACAATGTCGGGACTTTCACTCGACAACGCTTGTTGCATTTTTTTTTGCTAACATCTATTGAGCTTTTCCTCTATTAACACTGTTGGGAATCCTATGCGACAAAATCAAATCGCAGCGGAAAAATAGGATCCCTTCCGTGATCCATGTGAAAAATT
>JBBUKS010000008.1:10865491-10880018 GCA_038050645.1 Hedychium gardnerianum | reverse complement strand
CCTGGCAAGAAAAGCCACCTCCTTTTCACATGCAGTTGCATCAAAGACCAAGACTGAGAAGCAAGAGCATCCATCAAACCGAAACACCAAAATGTCACCAGTCCGGATGGCATGGTCTGTGACAAACTCCTTCCATCCACTCTCAAAGCGAAGCCCGTTTGAGCTATCAACCAGTTCCACATCCCACACATTACCACTGGGACCTCTTAAAGAAACTGTCCTAAGTGATTTGTTCCTTAAATGCACTCGAAAAGCTGGTGGGATTTTCTGCATAGATCAACAAAATATTTTGAATTGAAACTACCCATTCTTCAATATTCAGTTCATATTGGGGCATGTGATGTATATACAGAGTCAGTGTTTGTGCTATGTAAAATTAACTTAATGCAATAAATAGCTAGCAGATTGTCTACAATGAACCAATCAAAAATAACACTAGCAATCATCCAAAATGTAAAATAAAAGAACAATGCAAACTCAGAAGACCATTCCATATATTCCATTTGAAAAATAAAATAACCAAGAAATAGCAGAAAGGAAATGAAACACTATTCTTGTGATTGATTGACTTCTCTAAAATCTTGATCTTTTATACAAGAAAGCTAAGAAAAGGGCAACATGGAGAAGAGATGGATTACCAGGTGTTGGGAGGTCAGATCAGGGAGGAAAACCTTGATGAAATGGCGGCTTGAGAGCTCCATTACCTCCTCCGGTTTGCTGCACATATTCATGAAGTTCCTCTTTCTTTCTTTTTTAATCTGCTCTCTACCCTTTTGAATTTTTTAGTCTCTACTCAGTCTTTTCTAGCCCCACAGGATTTCATTGGAAGTACAACTTGCTAGCATAACAATTTCGTGTTGATCCACACCTTGTATTCACATTGAAACATGAAAACTACTGAGAGGCAATTAAGAAAGAAACTCTTTCAGACACATGAAATAAATTGGATCTAGAAACCAAAAGCCTGGAAAGCAACCAAATGAAGAAGCATTAAGAGTATGAGGACATTAGGTCCTAGAGTTATGCATGTTAATTGTTACTCATCTTAACTTTATGAGAATACTAAATCAAACTTCACACTTTCAAGAAATTGAATGTAGCAACCACCTGATGATGTAGTTGTTGAAGGATGATAATAATGAAGTCACACTGATGTCACCATGAAGGTCCCATAAAATCAAATCACTGTTACAACACAGTAGTAAAATTTGAGCCATGATAACGCATGGACGATGTAGTGCCTAAAGATAGTATTCAAATGTTTAAAAGATTGTCAGAGGGATTTGAAGGTTGAAAGTATAAGAATCAGAAAACCATAAAGTGCACTATGCTGTTAAATGATTTGCATTAGAAGAAGGTACATTATCAACTCAGTGCCTAGAGCTACAGACCAGTCCTTTATTTCCATCAAATGAATTATGTCATCTTAGCTTTGACTGCATACCATGACTTTGTGCAAATGGAATAGCCATCCAATGGATATTCAATAAATATTTCAACAATCTATAATTCTATCATCATGCTTGCTGGTATTTTTTCTTCTTAAAACTTGATCAACATTTAAAAAGACAACACATGTTTTCAATTGGATAAGGTGCTGGAGTAAGCAATCTAAGCTGTGCTTAAACTGAAGATAATCTTGTGTAGCATTAACATTTAGAGTAGAAAGTTAAAATTTTGCTTCTGAAATCACCGTAAAACTACAGGTGTTTGACACTGCAACATTGGTAAAGGAATTTGATTAAGCAGATGCTCAAGGTGAAGAACCATAGGTATCAAGACCACCTAAGAGATGAACTGTCTTCCTAGTACATACTGCATCTTAAAGAGTGTGTATCACATTCAAAATAATTGAAGTGTCAATGATTCCAATGGGACTTATCTTCATGCTGATGGGTGTACACTTACTGTTTCTTCCTGCAAGGATAATTTATTTCAGTAAAATAGTCCAGTCCTTCAAAAGAATAATTGGCTATGTTGTTTTTTTCTTTTTTTTCTTAGAAGAATTGAAATTGGTAAAATAGCACATCTATTCAACCTGAACACAGTCAAATGTGAATTCTCCATAACATAGGTTTCACAATAGTTAAGGCCTAAGTAATGGTACAGGGTAGATAGGGTGAAGGTCAGTACCATAATCCTTAACAGCATTATAACCTTCGAAGATCAATGATGATGATATGGCTCTTGATTAAGGTATAATAGCAGAGTCTCAACTAATATTTGTCCCTGTCATTTCTCTATTATTGATGATAGAAATGAAAGCTTGCATGTAATCTCCCCAATTTGATTCGTGGATTGGTTTCTCCATGGTCTTCAAACCTTGATCTGTTAAACAGGTTTTTCAGTTATGTCCAACTTTGGTTTGATCTACCCAATAGCAGATATCCCACATACAAAGCAAAATAAACACTACCTCTATCAGGTAATCCCAACTTCTGAAAATCTGGTGCTGCCAAAATTAGAGGCAATGGAAGAAACTAGCACAAATATGTGAAGGAGGAATGCAGCAAAAATGTAAACATGAGTGTAGGAAATAATCAAATCTTTCCTTGTGGAGAGCCAATCAAATCATGGATGAAAATAGGATATAATCAATAAGAGTGATTTGATTGAGAATAATTTATTTTAGGTAGAATAGTTTTCTATATTTATTAATCCCCATTGTAATTATAAAAGTGTGTCTTGGTTCATTAATTATATATCAGAGAATTTTGTCTTGCCAATTTTATATGGTATCAGAGTGAAGTTCCTCTTTGTAAACAAACACGTGCAATTCTTCTCCTCCGAAGACAACAACGATGTCCACCGATTCCATTCAGTCCACGATTGAAAAAACTTCTGTCGCCGTCTCTTCTCTTTCCGAAAGTGATGCCTCATCTTTGCAAATTATGGCCTATAAGTTGAAGGTTATAATTATTTGCAATGGGCCCAGTTAGTAAAGATAGTTATATACAATTAGGTTATCTTACGTACGATTCTTCTCAGCCCACATCAAGTGATGCATTGTACCAAATCTAGCTGGTCAATCATGCTTGCCTGGATGATTAAATCCATGGAATCCAATATTAGCCATCGTTATCTCTAGTTCAAGATGACCAAGGAGGTGTGGGATGCAGCTCGAAAGATGTATTCCGATCTGTGCAATACTTCCTAGATTTTTGAACTATGATCGAAGCTGAAAGAATTGAAATAAGGTTTGAATTCTGTGACATAGTACTTCTCTGATCTTCAAGATCTTTGGCAAAAACTTGATCTACTTCTTAAACAAGATTCAACGTGTGTTGATTGTAGTGTCAAAATTCAATGTTGAAAAGAAGCATGTATTTGATTTTTTTAATCAGTCTTAATCGTAATTTAGATGAGGTACGTGGCCGTTTTGTTGCACGTGATCCCATTTCCATCTCTTGAAGAAGCTTTCGTGGAAGTCCGAAGGGAAGAAGCTCATCGTAAGGTCATGCTTACTGATGAAATTGTCGCACCACAATCCATTACAGTAGATGTTTCAACTTTGGTTTCCACCAAAAATTCCGCACCAAATCAACGTCAAAATAAGCATCCTTATGTCACACCAAGGATAAATATTGGGAAATATATGGGAAGCCAACAAATTGGCAACCACGAAAAAAGAATGAAGGTTGTGAATATCATACGCAATCAAGACCAGAAAGACCTGCTGTCTCCGGTGTTCTTGCTCCCTTCACCAAAGAACACATTAAACAATATTATAAATTCCTCAACCAAATGACCCTCAATGCTTCTTCCAACTCTAACGTTGGCTCCTGCTCCATGACTCAATCTGGTAATCTCAATTCATCCTTTTTTAATCATTCAACAACTCGTGAATCATTGATTCTGGGCCTCTAATCATATGACAAGTGACTCGAGTCTTTTTTCTCTTATTATCCCTGTTCTCGCCAAACTACTATTAGGATTGTTGATAGATCATTAATTGTAGTTGCTGGCATAGGCAATATTCAATTATCTCAGCACATTATTCTTAAATCTATTTTTCATGTACCTACTCTAAAATGTAATATGATTTTTGTCAACAAAGTCACCCTTGATAATCAATGTTTTACTAAATTCTTACCTTCAATTTCAGGACTAGTATCGGGGAAGACAATTGACAATGCTAGAATACACGAAGGTCTTTATTGCTTTGAGAATCAAAATAGTCAGTCTATAGTGTCTCATGTTGCTTTTAATTATATTTCTAGTGATAAGGAAATAATGTCTTGGCATTATCGTCTTGGCCATCCTAGTTTTGGTTATTTAAAGTGTTTGTTTCCATCATTATTTGCTAATAAAGATCCTTTGTCTTTCAATTGTGAAGTGTGTCAACTAGCTGAGCATACTCACATCCATTTCTCTCCCAAACAATACAAGCCATCCACCCCATTTGCATTAATTCATAGTGACATTTGGGGCCCCTCACAAATTCATATCTCTAATGGGAAAAGATAATTTATCTCATTTATTAACGATCATACACGGGTAACTTGGGTTTATCTTCTTAAGGACACTCTGAAACCAGTAACATTTTCAATGTCTTCCACAAAATGATTTAGACTCAATTTCAAACAAATATCCAAACTCTTAGAACCGATAATGGCAAAGAATATTTCAATGTCATTTTAGGTGACTATTTAATGAAAATAGAACTATTCATCAAAACTCATGTGTCAATACTCCATAACAAAATGGAGTTCCTAAAAGTAAAAAAACCGTCATTTGTTAGAGGTAGCCCGTGCCCTTATGTTCACCATCCATGTTCCAAAATATTTATGGGGAGATGCAATACTCACAGCTGCATATTTTATCAATCGTCTTCCTAGTCGCTCTGTAAACTTTGCTACACCTTTGTCTCTTCTCACACAAACATATCCACGAATTTCTAGCTTCAATAATCTATGTTTGAAGACATTTTGATGTATGGCCTTTGTGCATGTTCATGCCCATAAGCGCAGCAAACTTGACCCTCGAGCTCTTAAAACTGTCTTTGTATTCTCCTACTAAAAAGGGTTATCCCTGTTATTGTCCACACGCAAAGAAGACATGCTACTTGTGATGTCACTTTTTTTTAAGGTATCCCTTATTTCTCTCACACTTAGCTTCAAGAGGGGTAGGATGATGAAGGTTTAAAAAAATCGACCATGGACATACCATGGACGACTAGAACGCACCACGGCTTGACCGTGGCACTTTCCACGGCCTAACCGTGGCACTTTCCACGATCGTGGTGACAACTATGGTGACAACCTTAGTCTCCAGAGTGTGCCACAGCCTGACCGTGGTATACTGCACGACCATGGTAACTACTGTGGTGATGGTCATGGTCTCCAGAGTGTGCCACAACCTGACCATGGCACACTCCAAGGTCGTAGTGATGGTTGTGGTCTCTAGAGTGAGCCACGGCTTGACCGTGGCACACTCCACAGTCGTGCGAACGGATGTGGTGATGGCCATGAGACGTCTTCAAAGGATGACAAAGATACCTCCTGTGCTTAGTGTTAATTTGGACACCACACCTGCCTACATGTCTAATCCTAGCCAAGTCAGCCTCAAATTAGTGAAACAGGAGGAATATCTAGTCAAAAACAGGAAGAAATGAAGAAATGAAGAAATTGTGAATCCTAGCCACTACCAAAATGATAAACTGATGGTAGAATCCTATAACGAGTCAGGTACATTACTCGATCTTGATATACCAATTGCATTCAGAAAGGGTGTTTGATCTCGTTCCAAACATCCTTATTTCGAACTTTATCTCCTATTCTAATTTATTCTCCACATTTAGTGTTTTCACTTCAAAAATTGTCTAGTGAATTGATTCCCAAGTTTGTCATGGAAGCACTGGCTATTCTTGAGTGGAAGACTACTATTCTTGAAGAAATACATGCTCTTAAACAAAATAATACATGGAATTTGGTGGAATTACCACAAGGAAAATGTGTCGTTGATTGCAAATGGGTTTTCACGATTAAGTACAAGGCAGATGGTTCAATTGAAAGGCACAAGACTCGTTTGGTGGCCAAAGGTTTTATTCAAACCTATGGGATTGATTACACCGAGACTTTTGCCTATGTTACCAAACTTAATACTATCAGAATTCTTCTATCATTGGCAGCTAATCTAGATTGGTCATTACATCAACATGATATAAAAAATGTCTTTCTCAATGAAGAGCGGGAAGAGGAGGTTTATATGAATCAACCTCCAGGATTTAAAGAAAATTTGGGTGATAAGATTGTACGCAAGCTCAACAAATATCCTATGGGTTAAAACAATCACCTCGTGCATCGATTCACCCAGGTGATCAAGAATTTTGGATATATTCAAGGACAAACAGATCATACATTATTTGTGAAACACTCTGATAAAGGAAAGATCACCATCCTTATAGTGTATGTTGATGATATCATCATCATAGTAAAGAATTGGAAGAAATTAAGAAAATGATGGCACGAGAATTCGAAGTCAAAGATCTTGGAATCCTGAGATATTTTCTAAGAATGGAGATTGCTCCAAACAAAAAGAGTATTTCAATCTCTCAAAGCAAATACACTTTAGATCTGTTGAAGGAAACTGGCATGTTAAGATGTTAGCCAAGTAACACAACAATTAAACTGGGGAATAAGAGAAAAATGTTTGAAGGAAAACCAGTTGACAAAGGCAATTATCAACATCTTGTTGGAAAACTCATCTAGCTCTCACATACACACCCAGATATTCTAGTAAGCCAATATATGCACTCACCATGTCAAGGTCATCCTGAAACAAACTCCTAGGAAGGGCTTATTCTTTGCAAAAATTGAGGATAGAAAAGTGTGTACATACACTAATGCAGATTGAGTAGAATCAATTGATGATAGAAAGTTTTGGGTATTGCACGATAGTATAGTGGAATTTAGTAATGTGGCATAGCAAAAAATAATTTGTGGTTGCAAGAAGTAGTGCTAAAGCGGAATACAGAGCTATGACTCATGGAATTTGTGAACTCGTGTGGTTCAAAAGAGTGATGAAAGACCTAAAAATTCAGTTTGAAGATACTATGCTACTCCATTGTGATAATAAGTCAGCCATCAGTACAGCTCACAACCCTGTTCATCACGACCGGACTAAACATGTAGAGGTTGATCGTTATTTCATTAAAGAAAAGGTGGATGAAGGTATTATCAGTATTGAGTATAGATTCTTACATCTCACCAACTAGCTAATCTTTTTACCAAAGGAGTAACTGAACAAGCTCATAGAGTTATTCAAGGCAAGCTTGGTCTCATCAATAATCCTGACAAGCTTGAGAGGGAGTGTAGGAAATAATCAAATCTTTCCTTGTGGAGAGCCAATCAAATCATGGATGAAAATAGGATGTAATCAATTACAGTGATTTGATTGAGAATAATTTATTTCAAGTAGAATAGTTTTCTTTCTTTCTTTATTAATCTCCATTGTAATTATAAAAGTGTGTCTTGGTTCATTAACTATATATCAGAGAATTTTGTCTTCTCAATTTTATAATAAGAATAACTAACATTTCCTAAATACTATAATCAAGTATACTTGTTAACATGAAAGCAACAACATTCTACCAATAGGTAGAACTCACTACAACTAATGCAACATATTAAATATTAACAAGAGCAAACACAATTATGAAGCACACTGTAGCTAGTAACTACAACTAGTGCACTACATCACAAACCTCGATTTAATTATTAACACTCATATATGGAATATGGATAACAAACTTATCTAGAATATAACTACAAATCTTGCACAACAACTCTTTAACTTCAACCTAGCAATTGATTCCCATGAGTGCACAACTCAACAATAGAATACAATTGTTGAAACCGCCATGCAGTTAACAATCTGCCACCCTTAATTGCTTAGCAATATCATTGTCAATGAAATTACCACTACTGATGAATGCGCAGCAAAAAAGTGGAATACAAATGGAGTAACCATAATGTAACTAGCAACACCATGAGGTGCAAAGATGCACAATCTTTTAAGTAACTACCAATACCAATGAGTGCACACAACAATACATATCCATAGAATGTTAAAGCAGTGATAACCACCTATCAACACCACTAACATTTAAGAGTGCACAACAACACATGATAACAGAAAGCCATAACAGCAATCACTGAAACATAAATACCACAGAAACAAATGCACAGTCACCACTACAATACAACAACAAATAAGTGCACCACCATACAGAAAATAATCTGCACCACCAGATTGGCTACTATATAACTGTTAACATCAATGTCACAACAGCAGATCAACATATGACCTACTTATATGTTACCGAGTAACACATGCAATAATATATGTGGACCAATCCATTCCCCTCACACACTTACCCATGCAGGAGTGGTACCACATATCTGTTATGAAAAACAATTGAATAGTTTGGTCAACTAATGCTGTGAATTAAAAGACACAACAAGGCAAATTGATGTACTTCATGGAGTTTGATTCCACCACAATAAATGCCAACCCCTGCCCATGTCGAACTAGAGAATGAGAATCTCATATTGAGCCACTTCAAAAGTCCACCCAAATAAACCCAACATTAGGTTTAGATAATTTACCCACAACCTTTCTTCTTGAACTTAATTCAAATTCTCATGTCTATTTTATTACCGCCAAAAGGTACAATTTCTCTCACAACACTCTTTAACCTCACATAATATACTTATGTACCACGCCATTCAATTTTATAAGGGATGCTCACATGACAAATGGAGAAGACCAAGAATTAGCAAGGACAAAGAGGGAGTTGTGAGGCTCGAAAGACCTTTGTTTTAGTGTTGAATAGTTCTTGACCCAAACAATGACTCAACCATTAGATTGGTCATAGTCGATGAGAACGTGTTCCCAATCAACTGGTGTGCTAACTCAACTCAGGAGTCAACTCAAGTTGGATGGCTCACAAACAGAATTTTTCTATCTGGAGCTTAGTCAACTAGGCAGTCGGCTGGCCGAGTTGAGCCAAATGGATAGTCAACTAAATCACAAACAGAAGTGTGTTGATAGGGAAGAGGAAAGTGAGTCAACTGAAATAGTTGTTGCCTAGCAACATAGTCAATTAGGATTATGTTAGGTCCACTGAGAGATTCGTGGTCAAACACAAAGCTAAAGTGATCACAAGGCCAGTTAAGAGCAGTTCAGTTGGCTCGCCTGCTACAAAACAAAAAAGTGAAGGTTGATTGAATTCAACTTGATGGCTATAAATAGAGGACCAAGGATAGCCTTCAAAGATTGGCAAATTTATGCTTAATTTTTAATTTCTTGCACTCTCTTGTTGTATTTCTAGCCTTAGTTTTGTACTTGTCTTCCAAGACTTTACTTGTATTCCTCACTATAAGAAGACTCTTGTAAGAGGTTTCTCTACTTCTTGAAGGATATGAAAAGAAGAAAAGATAGTGAGGATTTGGGAGTGACTCGCCGAGGAGTCATAAAGCATGGACCAGGAAATGAGGGTTCTAAACTACATAAACTCAGTTTGCTAGCATAGATGCTATATTACTTATTTCTACTACAACTAACTTGTATAAGTGACTTCGCTAAGTATTAGCAAGAGTAAAAGAAACATAATTGTAGGTCAAGTGTTATTCAAACTCTCGAGCAATCCAACCATCGTCGTCGTCAGTTCTATCATTTCCTACCATAGTAAAACTTTTTTTCCTAATACTTTTAGGAAAGAAGGAAAAAACAAAAAACAATTATAGAAGCAAAAAAATGGACTAATTATGCACAAGATAAAGGAATGAAATACAACATTCAAAACACGAACATAAGTTTTGTTAATTTGATGATGCTAGATATCTTCATTTGAACTACATATTAGTCAAGATATGTTATCTCATCAACCATTCAGACAAGTCAACAAAAATACTACAGTATATAGTAAATCAACTCATGATTAGTAACGATGTGGCTTCTAGACTGAGCACACAGGGATTGGGTTGCGTTTGTTTAAGCATACATTTGAAATAAAGAGGAAAAAGACATTGTACATAGTGATAAACTAATGCCCAATACTATTTGGAACAGACATTTGTGCAAACAATTCAGAGTCATCAAACATGAACAAGAAGCAGCAAAAAAAAAAGGAAGTTGAGATACCAACACTATTATCACTCATCTGATCAAGGTTTCCATCAAGGACAAGTACTGTCTATAAAAAAACTTAATTTCTCGATCCCCCAATCCCCCGGAAACAAAGAATCTTACAGGGAGAATGTGGGATGAGAACGACGGTCAAGATGAAGAGGGACAAGCAACTACTTGCAACCAATCATCAAATACAACAAAGTAGAATAAAAACACGGATTTGATGCTCAATATGTAATCAGTGTATACCTCCATACGTCAAAACAATCGTTAGCCTTCTTCATAATCAAATGCATAGTTTATGCTTTCACAAACAGCAACCACAATTCAGATACTAGAGGATGCGCGGAGAAGGGCATAAATTTGCGAAATATGAAATCTCCAGTTGAGAAAATACTTAACTTGAAAGGTCAGGTCTCGGTAGCAGTGGAGCAAGAGGGGGAAGGGCCTCAAGGTTGGGGGCGGTCCGTTCTGCGTCGACAGGAAGAAAGAGGGAGGCGAGGCGTTCCGTTTTGAGGGGGGAGGATGGACGAGGACGTTGGCCGGGTGTTGGCCACTCAAGGTGGCGACGGGGAGCAAGCGAGAGGCAATTGGGGAGTGGACGAGTCGGGATTTGGTTGCGGAAGGCCAAAAGAACAGGCACACCGACGTACCCACCCAAACCCCAAAGGACGGAAGTATACGTAAGAAAATCTACATTTTTTTGTTCGACTTAAAAATAATAAATAAATAAATAACGGTAATATTTCAAAACGCGTGGTAGGTGAAAAGTGTTTTTATCATAAGTAATTTTAAAAATATTCAAATAATATAACTCTTTTTCATTTTTTTTCCTATAATATATTTCTCCCTGGTTATTTTAATATTTTTTTAAAAAAAAATTAATCTCCCAACCCTCCTCTTTTATCTCCATTTTAAAAATCTTTTAACATGTCGTTGTTAGTTTTTTTTTAAGATTATCAACAAAATTAAAAATCCTAAATTTATCAATTACTTTTGGGATAAAAATAATCGATAGATCTAGAAATATTTAAATAATTTTAAATAAAATCATATATGTTCGAATAAATTTCAATTCAATTTTTTTTCCAACTCATTTTCGATATTATAAAAAACATCAATTTACAATTATCATACCGTAAAATTACAACAGTAATAGTAATAAGAAGAACACAATAATTTAGAAAAAAATAACAATTAATAGTATACATCTATAATAATTATATAAACAATAATAATAAAATATTATGAATATTTCTTTTCAAAATCCACCTCAAATTAATTTTGCTTACGATTATATTGACTTGGAAGAATAAAGTCATCCATATCATCTAATAAAAAATTAAGTTCTCTAATCTTTTCAAGTATCCTAAATGATTTCTTATAGTAAAATAGCTTAAGTGATCCTCCATGGTATGCCCTTGTAAATTCAGTAGCCAAAGATCAAACCTAGAAAAATAGAAAGACAATGAAAGCATAAAAAAAACTAGAAATAACTTACTAAAATAAATAAATAATCAATAAAAGAAAAACTCAAAATAGAAAATATAATGTTAATTCGCAAATGAAAATTTGATTATTTTAATATCATAATAGATAAACTTTTTGAAAATTGCATAAATTTTAATTAAGATAAGTGAAATTTATTATTTACACGTTAAATTATTGATACTTCATTACTCATGAATAACTAGTGAATGTTGGTGTAGTTTGTGTTGGTGCTGGAAGCATTAGTTAATTGAACCATGTTTTGATAGATGACAAAGGTTCAAAGTTAAAGTTTATTGTTATCTAATGAATCTGACTAAGTATGCAGAAAGCTCAAACAAAAAGTCCTAAGGGAACTTAGGCAAGGTGAAAGTCTTAGTTGAGGCTAGGCAATGAAGTCCTGGTCAGTTGGACTGGGTAAGAGGTCCTGATTAAGGAGATTGAGTAACGAAGTCCTAGTCCGGAAGAATGGGCAAAAAGTTATGATCAAGGAGATTGGACAATGAAGTCTTAGTCCGGCGGACTGAGCATAAGTCTTGGCAGATCGAGGACATCAAGAAAAGGTCCTAGGGGTCGAGGACACTAGGCAGAAAGCTCTGGGGGTCGAGGACACCAGGTAGAAGTTTAGGCGGGTCGAGGATCGGATGTCTAGCGGGAAGTCTCGGAGGTCAAGATCGGATGCTGAGCGAAAATCCAAATAGTCTAGAGGTTCAAATGTTTGGCAATAGGTAAACTCTCTTGAGAGGAGTAGATGAAGATGTGTTCCCAGTTGAGGGAACAGTAGGCGTCAATTTGACCTAGGGTTTCATAGGAAACCCAAAAGTCAGAATTGGGCAGTCCCGAGACTGTCAACCTTACATATTGCATTCAAATTATATCTTGTATATGCTAACTCTATGATGCAGAAGATAAAGCATGAAAACTATTAATCCAGGCGCATGGAAGGGATCCAGGCGCCTCAAGTCGAACTAGGCGCCTCAAAGGGATTGAGACGCCTCAATCATCTCGGCGCACGACAGGGTGAGGTGGCAGCCGCCAGTTGGTCGGCACACATCAGCATCCAGATGCCTCAAAGGGATTGAGGTACCTGGGATGGGATAAGGTCGATCAGGGTCACGCTGCGACCAGAAATCGACACGTCAGCGATCCAGGCACCTCAAAGAGATTAAGGCACCTGGAAGAGGATAAGCAGCGATGAGTTCGGATCAAGATCAAATCCAACCCGATAGAGGTGTCTCAATGGTAATAGAGACGCCTAGATGAATCTATAAAAGAAGGGTTCGACCAGCACCTTGTGTACAACTCACTGGATAACTTTCATGCTTGCGTGTTGCTCTAAAACCCGCTCTACAACGCCGAAATGTTGCTCCGACAACCGACGCTCAAGCTTACGTCATTTCTTCAAGTTGTCAGTATATTTATTTTTATATGCACTTTGTATTCAATATATTTGTATTCGCCAAGTTTATAGTGAATTGCCCATCGAAAGCACTCATACGGGTGCGGGCCTTGGACTAGCCGTCGCCGGGCGGTGAACCAAGTAAAAAGAAAGTCTTAGCATTGTTTGTTATTAATTTCGTTGCGTACTCGAGATTCTAAAAAATGTGAAAAAGCGGCATGCGCTATTCACCCCCCTCTAGCGCTCTTTTCGATCCTATAGTTTGCACTAATAGTCTAATGCAAGTTTTGATATATGACAACAGGTTAAAGTTAAACTCTTGTTTATTTAACACTACAAAAAATAGTCATTTGGCGACAAATTTGGCGATGATTTTTTTTTTAAAAAAATCATAGCAAGATATATTTGCGACGAATTCTGCGATGAAAAAATTTTGTTGCGAAAAAACATCACCAAATTTGGCAACGAAATAATATAAATTCGTTGCAAATTTGGCGACGAAAATTATTTTCGTCGGCAAATTCTGATAATCACTAATATGCGATGAATATAGTTATTCGTCACAAATTAGCGACGAAAAACATATTCGTTGCAAAATTTGCAACAAATATGGATTCGTCGCATAATTTGTAACGAATCTAGATTCGTCGCAAAATTTCCAACGAATCTGGATTCGTTAGAAAATTTGCAACGAATCCAAATTCGTCGTAAAATTTCCAACGAATCTGGATTCGTTAGAAATTCTACGACGAATCTGGATTCATTGCAAATTCTGTGATGAATCCAGATTTGTTACTAATTTGCGACGAATCTTGATTTGTTGAAAAGTTTGCGATGAATCCAGATTCATCGCAAAATTGCGACAAATCTGGGATTCATTGAAAATTTTGCAACGAATCCCAGATTCATCGCAAAAATCTGATAAACAATATTTTACGATACATTTGCGATGAATCTCAAATTCGTCGCAAAATTCATTGCAAAAATAAAAAAATATTTTAGAAACATTTAATTTCTGTAATCAACCTGTTTATATTATAACAACAACAATATATATACAAATAAATACAAAAACAATAACATTAACTCCAACAACATTCCAATATCCAAACATGTTCCAATACATTAACAATCCAAACATGTTTCACATCCAAATGAAAAACAACTACAATAATAATGCATACAACAATCATACAAAGATAACACCAACATTAATACAACTAACAACATTAAATAAATACAAGGTTTCATCAAACAAACTAACTGAAAATGTATCCAACACCCCTAAATCCTACCAAAATGTCTCAAAAATATGAGAAAGATAGAATAAGATCATCGACCTATGGTTCCTCGACAGATCCTTTTCCTTCCAATCATTTTCTTCTTCCTGAATCAGAAAATGAACAAACAAACAAAAAGTATCATTTTAGTCATCAATTGGATCATAAAAAATATTTCTTAAGAATGTATCAACACTTATTAAACTTTAAAAAACAAAAGTATCAA
>JBBUKS010000008.1:10848264-10865391 GCA_038050645.1 Hedychium gardnerianum | reverse complement strand
CGTGTTGTATCTTGCATGCGTGGATGTGTGTGTTGTAATAAATTAGGAATTTATTATGTTTTTATTTTCGCTGCGCACATTTTGTGAAACGTCTAAAGCACGCATCCACGTCGGGCTGCCCAACACTATTATGCAGTGACTTTTGTGTATGGAGGGCTCACAATCCCTACCAGAAAGCACATGTGGATAGGCCTGCATCAACTAGCTGAAACCATGGATCTACCTTGGCTCCTGATG
This sequence comes from Hedychium gardnerianum, assembly GCA_038050645.1. NCBI lineage: Eukaryota > Viridiplantae > Streptophyta > Magnoliopsida > Zingiberales > Zingiberaceae > Hedychium > Hedychium gardnerianum. The sequence continues at coordinate 10,865,154 of JBBUKS010000008.1, read as the reverse complement.
GGTGACTTTAATGCCTCTCTCTCACCAGCTGATAGACAAGGAGGGATGGATGTTACCACATATACTACAGTCAACTTTTAGGACTTTGCACTCTTGGCAGGTGTGGAGGATTTCCATTCTATAGGGGTTCAATTCACGTGGACCAATGGGCGGGCAATATCCAAACTTGACAGGGCTATGATGAACAAATTATGGTTGGAACAGGATCGGAGTAGTTTTGCAGATTTCAAGCCCCCGGAGGTATACTCAAATCATGCCTCATGTGTAGTCTCCATCTTGGAGCCCAGGAGACAATAATCAAAGCCCTTCAAGTTTTACAACATGTGGACGACACATCCGGGTTTCAACCAACTAGTACAGGAGAATGGGATCAAGCAAACACAAGTATTGCAAATGGTGTGGCTCAGTACATGTTAAAACAAAAACTCTTATTGCTCAAGAGACCGCTCAGGCAATTAAATCATTAGAATTTTCAACACATCCAAGAAAGGACAAAAAAAAAGCACAAATCCATCTAGAGGAAGTCCAACAAAGGGTTATGACCCAGGGATGTGTGGATGAGGAGTACAAGAAAGCAAGGAAAGGTGTTTATTTACTTACCCAAGTTGAGTACCTTTTCTATCAACAACAGGCCAAGCATGCATATTTCAAGCAAGTTGATAGAAGCACCGCCTTTTCCATTCCCTAGTAAAGAGAAATAATAAAAGAGGGAGATTGTCACAGTTGAGAAGGGTAATGGGGGAAATTACATCCAAGCTGGAGGAAGTGGTGCACAAATTCATAGGGTACTTCCAGTCACAACTTGGGGTCCAAAGTGATCGAGCCCTATTTCAAGGAGAATATATGCAATTTGGGAGGGTCCTCACACCCGAACAGCAGGCTCAGCTCACACGACTTCCCACTGTCAAGGAAATCAAATGAGCACTTTTTGATATCGGAGACCTTAAGGCATCGAGCCTAGATGGCTACAGCTCAAAATTCTTTAAGCAGGCATGGGACACAATCAAGCAAGAATTCACGCTGGCCATATTGGAGTTCTTCACGAGTGGTCAGCTACTCAAATCATGGAATTACACGCTGATTGCCCTAGTACCAAAAATGACACATGCAAGTAAAGTGCAAGACTATAAACCTATCTCCTGCTGCATGGTGTTCTACAAGGTCATCTCAAAGCTCCTTATAGGTCAGCTGGCTGATGTGACGAACAAACTACTGCATCCTTCTCAAACAACCTTTGTCAAAGCCAGACTCATCACAGATAATATCCACCTCGCTCAAGAGCTACTGCGTAACTATACTCGAAAGCGGATATCACCTAGATGCATCATAAAAGTGGATCTTCAGAAGACCTTTGACTTAGTGCATTGGGGGTTTCTTCAGGATGTGCTCTCTACGCTACAATTCCCAGCCATTTTTATCGCATGAATCAGAGAATGAATCACGACCACAATATTCTCTGTAGTGATAAATGACATTATGCATGACTTCTTCAGAGGGGGTAGAGGACTCTGTCAGAGCGACACTCTCTTCCCATACCTATTTGGCCTATGCATGAAGTATCTCTCTCATTCCCTTGCACACCGTATGGTTAGATTAGATTTTCATTTCCACCCCAAATGTGAGAGACAGAGAACATCACATTTGGTCTATGCTACTACTATCCCATGGAGACGTGACCTTAGTTACACAGCTAGTTGACTGCTTATCACAATTTGCATAGATGGTCGGCCTCACAGCCAACCTAGCTAAGTCTAACATCTACATGACAGGGATAGATGCTCCAGTACGAGAACGACTCTTGATTATCATGGGATTCCAAGTGGGGGTAATGCCTTTTAGATACCTGGGGATCCCCATAGCCTCTCAGAAGTTGAAGATCTCAGATTACAATATACTTTTAGACGCTCTCACCAGGAGAGTCAATTCATGGCCAAAGAATACACTCTCTTATGTCGGGAAAGCCCAGCTAATATCATTAGTTCTTTAGGACATGGAATTCTACTGGATGTCTATTCTATCACTCCCTAGTGGATTCATAGAGTGCATATACTGTTGGATTGTTAGAGACGAGAGAGAGGTTGGGAGTGAATCTCGTTCGAAAATATTTTTTTTTTATTTGTAATTTAAAGTAGCAGCGGAAAATAAAAGTAAATAAACACACTCCTTTTTACTTGGTTCGGAGCCCAGCCGACTCCTACTCCAAGAACCCACGACCCTTTAGATCGTATCAATGGGTTAATCCACTAAAGTAGTTCTTCCGAGGAAGCAAGGTAGTACAAGCATACAAATTACAAGTATTGTGCAAGAATGAAATATACCGACAATGAGACAAATAAGCTTAGGCGTAATTTGTCGGGTTTCTTCTCAATGTAGTAGTAGCAGCATGCATGAACATCAGTAGCAAGAACTGAATGAGGAACAAAGGAAAGTTATCTTCGGCTCGGACCCTGAGGACTTCTTTTATAGGCTGCGTTCGGTCGACTGGAAAACCATTCAGTCGATTGATCCTTTCAGTCGATTGATCCTTTCAGTCGACTGATCCTCCTATCGGTCAACTGAACCCGCGACCTTCCTTCTTTGCTCTGATCTGATCCGTTCGATCCTGGAAATCATGCTTGATCGATCAACTGATAAAGTTTATCAGTCGACTGATCCCTCTGTTTACCTTTTCTGCATTGATTCAATCTAGCAGTTATTTATTTTCATCTTTGTTCGGTCGACTGATCCCTTGGATCAGTCGACTGATCCCAATGTTTCCAAGTATACAGCCTCTGTTCGATCATGTGCTAATATGGTCTGATCGGTCGACTGAACCTCTCGTTCGGTCGACCGAACCTGAGTTAATTCCAAACTTTATTTTATCTACAAAATAAAATTAGCACAGGAAATATAATAATAGTAATAGTCCTGAAAAGTAAAGGTTAGACCAAATATGAGTATGCATGAATGAGACAGTTCGGCCTGTCTTGATCTAAACTTAGAAACCTCCGTTGATTTCTTCAGTTGGATCAACGCCTAAGATTTGTCCCACTGGGACACGACCTCACTACACTAACTCTAGTTTACTTACCTCAACTCACTTGCCAAACATCGGGTCATCCAAACAAGTTTGGACTTTGCTCAGCATCGGATCGGCCTTCTAGGACTTCCACTTGATTTGATATTAGGTCCTCCAGGCCAATCAAATTTTCCTGCCAGATGTCAGGTCGTCTTGACCCATCTGGGCTTCCTGCCTAATTCCATGATCTACCGAGACTTCCTTGCCTAGTATCGGGTCCTCCAGACCTACTAGGGCTTTCAGAGTTGAGATCTTGTACACTGGATTAGTTCATCAGATAACAATAAGACTTATCTTTGAACCTTTAACAACATCAAAATATAGGTTTGATTGTGGTGCTCCCTGCACCAACACAAACAACAATGAATTATCACTTTTCATTCTTCTTTTCAATTAATCAATTGTAGTGTCATTAGAGGAAGCATTGTCGACTACAATTGAAAAGATTTTTCTATCCCCCACTCTCTAAGACAAACCCCAACCATTTGGCCAATTTCTTCCCCTGCATGACTAGTGATTTTTGTGAAGTTAATTATTTTTTTATGTAATTTCCAATTACTATCCAAAAAGTGAGATGTCACTATCATGTAATTTATGTTTTGAATGAATGTCCATGTATCCATTGTGATACTTACCCTTTGGTTGCTAATCACACCTCGTATCATAGCTTCCTCAAATAAGAATATATCATAAATCATACTTGCAACTTTCTTTCAATTAGGAATTTTGAATCTTGATGGTAATTCATGCAATAACTCTACAAACCCTTTCCCTTCAACAACCCTAAAAGATACTTCATTGACAATCACATACCTTGTCAATTTCAATTCACATTTTTTTTATTATAAGTATGAGGAACCAAGAAACTTCCTTGTTCCATAGTCTCATTCGTCAATGTGGTTTATCATTCTCACTTGCTTCATAGAGCGGACTTGACTTACACCTCTTTACTAAGTGGTTTTTTAACCTTCTAGTACTTTCATAAACTGTTGGGATCTCACTTTGTAATGTTTGCATATTCCTATTTGTTGTTCGCTCCCATCACACAACTTCTTTTTTTCCTTTTCACAATGCTTCCAAAGTATACTCCTTGACTATTTAAAAGGTATAGGAGGCTTTGATTTTGAAGACTTTCTTAATCGTTTTTGACCCGCAGACTCTTGTGTTTCAGATTTCGTTGCATTTGATGTTTGGGATGAATTTGGCAGCGTATTAGACTCCATCTTGGAAAAGAAAATAATTCATATGATTCATTGTATGTGGTAATAGAGCATTTGTGATCCGAAACATAACGAGTAAATACAATGCTAAATTCAAAAAAGAAAAGAAAAAGTTGGATAAAAGAAATCAAACATTTGGCTTTCTTGCCGAAATTCGAGAACAGACTTGGTGGAGATGATGAATACTTCAAGTAAATCGAGGAGTGTATACGAGTTCGGGTTAGGGAAAAATTTTGTGAAGAGAAATAAGAATGAAGAGTAATGAGAAGATGGTTTGGGGTTAGGGTTTGAAGAGGACTGGGTCTTTGCAAAGTTTCCGAGAAGAGGAAAGGAAAAAAGATCAAGGAGGGGAGTCAGTCAAGGAGGGGACGTTGATGAGTTCAAGGTGAGGGGAGGAGAAGTGGCTTGGATTGTTGTCACGGGGAAGGAGAAACTCTGAAACTGCAGGCTAAAGCATAATACAACTTTTAAGCCCTAATGAAAAAAATAGATGATTTAGTTGATATTTTAGAATATACTAAAATACCAAAAAATAGTAAAATCTCATATCGATGTCGAGACAGATCGAAAAGTTCGGTATGATATAATATCGTACCGAACTTTTTTGTATGAACGGTATATATCGGTATGGTACGAATACGTGCGGTATATTAAAATTTTTGATATTTCCCCACCACCAAACGTGGAGGCCTAGATATAGCTCGGGCGATAGAGAGCGAAGGATACCGATTAGAACCCACCCGAAGTAGCGGCAACAACCCATATACTCCGTTTGATCACTACATATCTTGATAGAATTCATCAACTCTCAAAGGATATGCAAGAATATTCCCCTTATCATTATTGACAATAATTCCTTCATCTTTTTTTTTCCAACTTCTATCCTTTATGTCGACATAAAGCCACCAAGAACATATTCACTTACTGATGCAATATTTAACCCCATGTATTCACCATTCCTTCATCACCAACCCAGCTTGCTAACCATGTCTCCTCTTCCTCCTCCTCCTCCAGCGGCGCCATCAAATCTGGCTGGTGACATCGAGACGTTGGGCTACGTGAACAGCATGGTGGAGGCCTTCCGGGCCTTTGACGCCAACGACGATGGCTTGATCAACCACGACGAGCTCAAAGGCATCATGGCGTCGCTGGGCAACAGCGCCAGCGCGGCGGAGGTGGCGGAGATGATGAAGCGGGGGGATTCGGACGGCGATGGGTTCCTGAGCCTGGAGGAGTTCTTGGAACTGAACACCGCGGAACTGGAGCTGGGGGACCTGGCGGGGCTGCTGCAGACGGCCGCGGCTGCATGGGACGATGACGACGACGAGGGAGAGGTGACGGCAGCAGAGCTGTACCAGCTGCTGCTGGGCGGAGCCACCATGCAGGACTGCGTGGACATCATATCCAGCTTTGACGTCGACGGGGATGGAGCGGCCGACGTTGAGGATATCAAGATCATAGCGCAAGCCTTCCTCGACTGAATATACACTGGATCGGAAGAACCCCCCTAATTATTATTTACATATGGTTAGAACTTATTCAAATATATAGCTCTGCATGCAGTTATAAGTGACAGTTCGTACGTGTGGAATAAAAGTGATATCTACGTGGCTCAGGTTCTTTTGTAATAGAAAAGGAATTTAAGATTAAAAAAAAAAATTGAAAGAAAAAGAAAATGAAAAAAAAATCGGCAACTCTAGATTATGAGCGAGGCTGTCAAAAATCAATTCGACCTATTAATTTGATTCAAATCCATTTAAAAAAATTAAGTTGAGATTAAAGATTTTCGGATTCAGTTCACATTTAGATTGAAGATTTTTTGATAAGTTTGAATTGATTCGGATTGATTTGAATTTAGGATCTAAGTAGATTTTTTTAGGATTAAATTAAATTTTATTTTAAAAATTAAAATATGTTTATGTATATCAATATCAATGTTAATAGGATAATGAGAGAATATTGAAATAAAAAGTAAAAAATTATAATAAAAAATAATTAAAAAGTTATTTTTAATTGGACTATTCGAGTTGGTTGGGTTCGAATTTAGGAGTTTTGGATTATATTCGAGTTCAAATCAAGTTCAAATTTAAATTTTTTATAATTTTTTTTTCAATTCAATCCAAATTCGATTTGGTCCGTCTGATTTGTCACTCTTAATTATTCACAACCACGAGCGAGCCATCTGATTTGCCATCATGAGTAGGTTGAGGATAATCATAAATAAAAAGGCATTAATTGTTGCAACACACATGAACCAAGACCCTAGGGGAAGTGGACAACGCCTATGGGGTGGGGTGGGATTTTTTTTATAGTATTCGTAATTTTTATATTTAATTTAAGAGTCACATCAGGGGATGAGAGATATTTTTTTATAATATTTTTAGTATGGTACAATCCCATCATTCATATCATATATTCATGGAATAATATTATCACATGTATTTCTGACAATACCATATACGATATTTATTGTGATAATGATTTCTGAAGATTTAGAATTTATTAATCTTAATAAGGAAATAATTAGAGACAAGGAAACATGACCCTAGGGTTGGGGATATCTGACCGGATGTAATGGAGTCAAGCTCTCGGGTCGGGGATATCCGATCGGATGATATGATATTATCTAATCTGTTAGGGTTGAGGTTAGTGCCCTTCGATCGACGGAGACTGGTGTTGTTTGGGCGGTAGGATTAGTGCCATCCGATCAGATGGACCTCTTCTTGCGTCGATCGTCTTTTACTCGGTTGTTTGCTCTTTAATCTAGTTGACTCATCATGGACTTTGACCTCCGCGTCACCCAAAATGTTGACCCATAGACTCCACTTAGGGGTTGTCAATATTCACCACATCACAAGTTTCCCCTTCAAGTCTAGTTGAAGGAGGCTCAAGCCCGACTGACTAGACATTGGCATCATCTAGTTTTTCGATCAGCTGATGTCACCTAATTAGCTAGGATGGGGATTGGTGTCGTCCGACCGACTACATACTCTAGTTGCTTCATTCGACGATCGGCTCACATCTTTTAGGGTTGATGTTATTTTGATAAATTCATCGTTGGTGCTTCAAAAATATGAGTGTTAGGTGCCATAAATGTGAGGGGATACGCGTGATTGCATATTAGAGTGATGATTGGTTTTGTCTTTTTGATCATAAATGCTGGCTTTGTATATTAATGTCATGTGGCCTGACCATACCGAGGTTGTTTTACCCGAGGTGACTGTTGGGATCTCGATCTGACGGCTGGGTAATTAGCCCGCCTTTTTGACTTTGATCGGACGATTGAGGTTAAAGGTGGTCGATGCTTTATAAAGGTTAAACGTCAGAGATACATCTGCATTTTTTGTCTTCTTTGTCTTCCTGTGTTTAGCGATTTCTGCCATTGATGACTTCCTCTACGACCTTCTCTTTCCGACGATTTTCTCCTAGGGTTTCTGTGTTCTCACTTGTGTAAGTCCCCTTTCCTGTTCTTCGTTCCTTTTCCTATTTTTTTGGACTATCTTTCCAACTCCTTTCCTTCCTCAACCATGTCTTCTAACACACAAGCCCTATGGTACACCTCCATCATTTTTGACTTCAACGGTGGATATTTAGACCTAATTAGGATATGTTATGAGGTCCCTAAGGACCATCGCATAGTTATCCTGCATGGTCTCGATCGGCCTAACCTTCCTCCCCTGGGTTCATTACCTTATTTCGAGACTAATTTCTTGGAGGTCTTCGATTCCCCCTTCACCATGTTTTTGTTGGTGAAGGAAGGACTAGCTAATCAAACCTTTATTTTGATATTGGCAAAGGTTCAAAGTTAAAGGTTATTATGATCTAACAAGGTTGACTAAGTGTGCAGGTAGCTCAATCAAAAAGTCCTAGTGATACTAGGCAAGGCAAAAGTCCTAATGGATACTAGGCAAAGGCAAAAGTCCTAATAGGTCAAGTTGACTGGATACTAGGCAAGGAAAGCCTTAGTTATTGCTAGGCAAGGAAGTCCTGGTCCGTAGGACCGGACAGGAAGACTTGGCAAATCGTGGACGTCGGACAGAAGTCCTAGGGGTCGAGGACACTAGGAGGGAAGCCCTGGCGGTCAAGGATACCAGGAAGAAGTCTAGACGGGTCGAGGACCGGACGTCTAGCGGGAAGTCCCGGAGGTCAACATCGGATGCTGAGCAAAAGTCCAAACAGGTATGGAGGACTAGATGTTTGGCAAATAGATAAACTCTCCTGAGAGGAGTAAGTGAGGATGCATTCCCCGTTGAGGGAATAGTAGGCGTAGGTCCGACCCAGGATTTCACTGAAAATCCAAAAGTCAGGACCGGACAGTCCAAAGACTATCAAATCATTCTATTTCATATTATTATGTTTTATGTGCTAACTCTGTGATACAAAAGTCAGAAAGTCTGGAAGAGCTAATCCAAGTGTCTAGAAGGGATCCAGGGGCCCTAAGTTGATACAAACGCCTGAAAGGAAATCAGGCGCCCTGATCACCTCGGCTTGCGGTAGGATAAGGTGGCAGCTTCTGATTAGTCGACACACGTCAGTATCTAGGTGCCTCAAAGGGATTCAGGCATCTGAGAGAGGATAGACTCGATCAAGATAGAATTCGTCCAAAACTCGCCACGTTAGTGATCAAGGCGCCTCAAAGGGATTGAGACGCTTGGATTTGGATAAAATACGATGAAAGGGGATCAGATAAGCCTCGATTGAGGTTCCAAGATCATGTTATATAGGTAGTGTCGACCAACAACCTTCGGACATCAATTTCCTACACTTAAACAAACTCCGCGCTGCTCAAGAATTCTACTACGACGCCAAAACTCTACTATGACATCGACACTCCACTTTGGATACTTCTTTGTGTCGGTATATTTTTATTTAATTTCACTTGTCTTTTTGTATGCAATTTTCACGGGTTGGTAAATGTGTTACCATTCCCAACTTTTGTAAAAGATGAGTCTCCGTCTACGAGTTTCTACTTGGAGAAAAAGGTTTTTTAGTTAATTGCCCAATGAAAGCGATCAAACGGTTGCGGGCCTTAGACTAGCAGTTGCTGGGCTGTGAACCAAGTAAAAAGAAAGTGTGTTAGCCTTGTTCTCTTTACTTTATTTTCCGTTGTGTAATCTTGAGTTTCCAAAAAAGTAAAAAAATGATGCGCACTATTCACCACCCTCTAGCGCTTCTCCAATCCTACAATTGATATTAGAGCGGGATCACTCTGAATTGATATAACTACATTTGAGCAAAGTTTTTTTTTTCTGTCGTTGTCTTTTCTTTCAGTTTTTTGTTCTTATTCCGAATTGGTGCAATCACCTCTTCTGACAATTCTTTTGGATTTTGATTTCTTGAAATTGGTGCAAGCATTTTTTTCATTATTCTTCTCATGGACTACTAATCTAAGAACAAGTCTTGGGACATTCTTTGTCATTTTTTTGTGTGCAAGAGTTATAATAAATGGCCCATCAAGAAGGCTATAATACCACCCGACCACCACTCTTCTCCGACAAAGACTTCGGCTACGGGATGGGCCATATGAAATTCTACTTTAAAACCCAAGTGAAAATGTGGATCATCACACAAACAAGGTTTGCGCTACCTCTTGAAGGAAACGAAGTACCGGTGGGATGGGAGAACTAGGACCCGCACCTAATGAAGAAAATCGAGGCAGATGCAAAGGTTTGAGCCAGTGCAACCTAACTAAAGAAGAGCTGAACCGGGTTGGACCATTCAAAAGCGACAAAGATCTTTGAGACAAGTTGATCAAGCTACACGAAGGGACCTCCGACGCAAAGGTAAGTAAGCGTGATTTAAGATTTAATAAACTATATAACATAAAAATACAGGAAGGTGAGTCGACATGCCAGCTACATGCCAGAATCCAAGATTTATTCAACGGACTCCACTCGATCAGACAAAAGTGGAGAATCACAATGTGATAAGGTATACCCTCAATGCTTTTCCAAGGAATACTTTATGGGCATCTATGGTAGATGCTTACAAAGTTTCAAAGGATCTTTCTTCCATTAGGTTAGATGAATTATTTTCCAAGTTTGAATTGCATGAATAGATTAATGCACACCCTGCCGATAAAGGGATTACTTTACTTGTTGGAAAATCAAGACAAAGGAGCCAAAATACTAGTCCCGATTCAAGCCTAAGTCCAAAGATGAATCAAATTTCGAAAATGAATCGGATTTCAAATATGATGACAAGATCACTGCCAAACTAGTTAATCTAGTTCAAAAATTGTACAAAAGAAGAAAGGATTCAAGAAACACGAGATAAAAAAGGTGATCCAAACAAAGGGCAATCAATCAGGACCGAGCCAGACTCCGAAAAGGCCGTCAGACATAATATGCTACAGATGCAACCAAAAAGGATATTTCAAGGCAGATTGTCCAAATCTAAAAGATGCCAAAAGGCAAAGAATAAAGAAGGCACTACAAGCAACGTGGAACGAATCCTCGTCGAAAGACTCAAACGAAGAAAAACAAAATCAAGCAAGCTTCCTTGCACTACCGACACGAGAACAAGTGATTGAGACAGAGTCCGAGACCGAATCCGAAGCTGAGTCCGAGACTGAATCCAAAGATGAGTATGAGATTGAATCCGAAGTTGAGTCCGAGTCAAGCCACGAATCCATATCCAGTTTAGAAGGTTCCAACCCCGATGTAAGTCCTGGTTTAGCTGAAAAATTATATAACATGATTTCTTATTTAACTCATAAATTAGCTAAGTCCAATGTTCGGGTCAAGCCACTCCAAAAGGGAGTAAAAGTCCTTAAGGAGGAGACTAACCCAAGTTTTTTGACTGAACCAGTTCAAAGTGGAACTTCAACTCGAGTCCAACAACTTGAGGAAGAAAATTTCACTTTGAAAGTTCAAGTTAAAGAACTTGGAAAATCATTGGAACGGTTCACTGCGAGTTCTAAGTACCTTAATATAATACTTGAAAAACAAAGGGCTATATACAATAGATTAGGATTAGGATACAAGGCTAAAACATGATTTAAATCATACTTGTCAATTGTAAATCAAAATGTTAGAAACAAAGTTCAAGCATGGGTCCCTAAAATAAGCTTGATTAATCAAGTTGGACCAAACCAATATTGAATACCCAATGGTCAAATCCATTATCTAGATAGACCTTATCGAGGTTATGACCCAAGGGGAGCAAATAGAAAAATGATATTTTCTTGATATGCATTTTGATTGATTTACTGCTTTACCTTGCATGCTTAGTTTACTTTTGTTTAATTTAGAACGGTTAAAGGGATTGAATGATTTTGACAATCTAGCATCGGAAAGGATTGGGATGATATTAAGCTAAGGAAACTCTGTTGAAAGTATGTCTAGGTTGAATTATATGTGTTCTACCTGGTGAAATCAACTTAGTGGTCTAGCTGAAGCTACCCTAGTCAGACATGAGCTAGTTAGACCAAAACTTAGTACTAAGTTCTATGGGTTGATTGTTTTGGTGAAGCTTTATCTTAGGCACGTGGTTACTTTAATGATATCCTAATGATTCACCATAGCCTGGAAGCTTATGCTCAAAATACTAACTTGTGGTACCCAAAGCTAAGTTTGAATCTAACACAAATTTAAACAACTCTTATTAAAATAAATCAATTCTTAATCATCTCACTAGAATTATAAGGTTTCCTTGATTGAAAATTTACAAAGGGGTGAGATGTTGATCAAACTAAATTAATTAATTAATCAAAATTATATTCAAAATTAAATATAATCAATTAAGAAAATAAATCAAGTTAATTTGAATTAAATTTAACCTTAACTAATTAACTTAAACAATTAGCCAAAAATTAAATAATTTAACAAATCTAATTAATCTATTTAAATAATTCATAACTTGATTAATTAAAACTTAATCCAATTAATTAATATAAATTTTATTTAATTAATCTAGTTAATTAAATCTTAATTAATCCAAAATTTACTTAACATAATTAATTGTTCTAAAATTAATAAATCTGAATTAACCTATTTAATCTACTTAATTAAAATAATTTATCTATTAATCTGAATGTAAACAAATCTGGTAATTAATTAATTAACCTAACTTAAATCAGAAATTAATTTATACTTAATTCATAATTAAGCTTAAACATAAACTTAATTAATCAAACCTAAACTTGATCAATTATTATTAAATATCAATATAACCTTAACTAAATTATAAACAAGTCAATTAATCCAAAATTAACATTAAACCATAATCAATTAATTTAAAACTTAAACCTAAATTTGAAATTAATAATAAACCTAATCGAACTTAAACTAATCAAACCTAATAGTTCTAAATTAAATAATTAAGCTTACCCAATAATTACAACTTAAATCCAAATTCAATTAATATATTTAATTTAAATAATCCAAACTTAATTTTTTTAAAAAACTGAAATAAATTCTATTAAAACTTAATCGAATTCAATTAATTTAACTTAACCTAATAACAAAAAAAAATTAATCAATTAAATCTAAAGTAATTAATTAACCTACTTAATTAACTTAATTAATGCAAATCAATTCAAACTTTAAATTAATTAATCTAAACCCTAACTAAATGTAATTTGAAATTAAATTAACAAAATTGAAAATCATTATTCTTCCTTAGGGTTTTATCAAAATTGTATGGTTTATTTAAGGACTATAAGGATAATTTTCTAGATTATTTAGTATTATTAAATAATACATGCTTGGACTATAAGGAAATCATTTTTTTTTGCTTATTCCGACCATAAGGGCAATATTTACATGCCTTGTTTTTTTTTGCTTAAGTTTCTTTTAAGCAATTATTGCTTATTTTTTCTAAAATCTAGTAAAACATTTAATTTTTTTTTTTTTCAAAATTGCCTTAGAAAAGGTTTTCAAAAACTTATCTATGTTTAAACATTTTTTTTTTAATTATTAACTTATAATTTTTCTTTAAAAAGAATTTAATATTATTGCTTCATTTTTTTCCATGTGTTTTCAAACTTGCCTTAGAAAAGTTTTCCAAAAACTTATCTATGTTTAAACATTATTTTTGAAAAATAATAACTTGCAAAAAAATTTCAAAACTAATTTTTCAAAAATGTATTGAAAAGTATCTATGTTCTAATTTCAAAACATGTAGATTTCCAAAATATGCTTTCAAAATCTTGAAAGGGAGAATTTCAATTCAGGAGGAGCATATTTGAAAGGTCTTTACTTTGAAAATAGTATTCTATACTTTTAAAAAGAAGATGTGTTTTCAAATGAGTACTTAAAAAAATTATGCAAAATGTTTTGAGTACTTAGAAGATAATTATAAACCCATTTTGTAACTGATTTGTTTTTGAAAAGTGCATGAAAAATAATTTTGAAAATTTTGTTTGAAAAATTATTTGGAAAATATTTGTAAGTATTTTTGAAAATTCTGTTTGAAAATTTTATTTGGAAAATACTTGTAAATATTTTTGAAAATTCAGTTTGAAAATTTTGCTTGGAAAATACTTGTAATTATCTTTGAAAAATATTCTTGAAAAATATGATTGCAAAATACTCTTGACCTCCCTATTCTTTTTGATATATGTCAAAGGGGGAGAGATAAAGATGAGTTAAAGTTATGGAGAAAAAAGAAATTCTAAAATTCTTTTAACACTAAGACCTTAACTTCAGGGGGAGAGTAACAATTAAGGGGGAGCAACATACTTTGTTTTTATTTATAAATCTTTTCTTTGGTTGTCTCTTTACTTAAAGTTGTTTATGCATTAAAATCTTTATTTGCAAAATAATGTTAACTTTAAACCAGGTTGCCATAAATCAAAAAAGGGGAGATTGTTGGTGCTGGAAGCATAAGCTAATCAAACCTATGTTTTGATAGATGGCAAAGGTTCAAAGTTAAGGTTCATTATTATCTAATAAGTCTAATTGAGTGTGCAAGAAGCTTAAGTAGAAAGTCTTAAGGGAACTTAGGCAAGGTAAAAGTCATAGTTGAGGTTAGGAAACGAAATCCTGGTCAAGTGGACTGGGCAAGAAGTCTTGATTAAAGAGATTGGGCAACGAAGTCCTGGTCCGGGGGACTAGGCAAAAGTCTTGGCAGATCGAGGACACCGGGAAGAATTCCTAGGGGTTGAGGACACTAGGCGAAAAGCCCTAGGGGTCGAGGACACCAAGTAGAAGTCTAGGCGGGTCGAGGATCGAACATATAGCAGAAAGTCCCGAAGGTCAAGATCGGATGCTGAGTGAAAGTCCAAATAGTTTAGAGCTTCAGATGTTTGGTAACAGGTAAACTCTCTTGAGAGGAGTAGGTGAGGACACGTTCCCCATTGAGGGAATAGTAGGTGTCGATTTGACCTAGAGTTTCACTAGAAATCCAAAAGTAAGAATCGGACAGTCCTGAGACTATCAAACATCATTTCTTATTCTATATATTTTGTCTGTGCTAACACTGTGATGCAGAAGTTGAAGCCTGGAAATTGCTGAACCAGGCGCTTGGAAGGATCCAAGCACCTCAAGACGAACCAAGTGCCTCAAAGAGATTGAGGTGCCTGAATAACCTCAGCGTGAAGCAATATGAGGTGGCCGCTTCTGGTTGGACGTCGCACATCAACAACTAGGCACCTCAAAGGGATTGAGGCACCTGGGTTGGGATAGACTCACCAGAGTCGCACTGCGATCAAATTGAGCCACGTCAACAATTGAAGTGCCTCAAAGGGATTGAGGTGCTTGGAAGCGGATAAGGCGCGACTAAATTGAATCCGATTAGATCGACTTGGATAGAGGCTCCTCAATGGGAATAGAGGCGCCTAGATGGGTCAATAAAAGAGGACTTCGACCAACAACTTGATACGATAATTCCTTATGACTTCTGTACTTGCACATTGCTCTGAAAAGCTCTCCAAGACCCCAGAACGCTACTCCGACGACTACGCACAAGCCTCTACATTAAAGTCGTTGGTATACTTGTCTTATTTTGTACTTCCAATTCTATATCTTTGTAATCTTCAAATTAATAGTGAATTGCCATACAAAAGAACTCATTTGGGTTCGGGCCTTGGACTAGTTGTCATCGGGTGGTGAACTAAGTAAAAAGAAAGCGTGTTGGTTTGTTCTTGTTCTGTTTCTGTTTATTCCGCTGCATTATTACTCTTGTTTCTATGAAAAATAAAAAAGCCACGAGCGCTATTAACTCCCCCTCTAGCGCTGTCTTTCGATCCTTCACAACTCTTCGTAGATCTAGTAGGACACATCTAATTTCCTAGAGATATGAATTTCTCATGAGTGAATTGAAAGACGCGTTTCTCATTGAGAATGAGGAGCCTACTAGCTATGAAGAAGTTCTAAAAAGTTTAGAAAGGGACAAATGGTTAAAAACTATGATGTCGAAAATGGACTCCATGTATGAAAACCAAGTTTGAAACTTGATGGACCCACTCGAAGGTATAATACCTAATGGGTGTAAGTGAGTTTTCAAGAAAAAAATTGACATAGATGGTAATGCGATTACCTACAAAGTAAGATTAGTGGCAAAAAGATATTGTCAAAAATAAAGTATTGATTATGACGAAACCCTCTCACTAGTAGTCTTGCTTAAATCCATTCAGATAATCCTAGTCATAGCAGTCATTATGATTATGAGATATAGCAAATAGATATGAAAATAACTTTCCTCAATGAAAATATGTCTAAAGATGTGTATATGATACAACCCGAGGGTTTCAAATCTATTGACAAAAATAAAGTATGCAAGGTTCAATGATCCATTATGGATTGAAGCAAACATCCAGGAGTTAGAACATCCATTTTGACGAGATAATTAAAGAGTTTGATTTCTCACAAAATCCAGATGAACCCTACATGTACATGAAGGTTTGTGGAGTGCGGTTGTGTTCCTGGTGTTGTATGTAGATGACATATTGCTCATAGAAAATGATGTGCCTGTTCGACAGTCAGCCAAAGTTTGGTTATCAAAAATATTTTTCATGAAAGACATGGGAGAAGAAATCTATATCCTAGGGATCAAGATCTATAGAGATAGGTCAAGACAGTTCCTTGGTCTTTCGCAGTCTACATACATAGATAAAGTACTAAAACAATTTAGCATTGATGAAACCAAGAAAGGTTTTCTTCCCATGAGACATGGGATTCACCTTTCGAAGTCTATATGCCTGAGCACACAAGAAGAGAGGATTCACATGAGTCAAATCCCATATGCGTTAGCTATAGGATCAATCATGTATGTGATATCATGTACAAGGCCTAGAATATCGTACGCTCTGAGTATCACGAGCAGATATCAATCCATCTTTATGCTTAAGGAAAACATGTCCATCTGAAAGATAATAGTCAAAACAGGATAAACATGTAGTAGTGAAAATTTAGCATAAAAAGAAAAAGTCTATATTAACTAAATTTCTAGTCAACTAATATTAATCGAAAATAGTCAATGGCAACGACGCTAAAAACTTGTTGATTTAACCACAAGTGCACGACTAAGTTATCAAGTAATAAAAATATCGATCAACATAGATTTGTTGGGTTTTATCAAGCCGCAAAACCGCTTTTGCGTGCGGAAACCTCGAACCCCATGACAAGAAGATCCGTGCGAAATATAAAATGATCACATACATGTTTTCTA
>JBBUKS010000008.1:10828778-10848164 GCA_038050645.1 Hedychium gardnerianum | reverse complement strand
TGTAGTTGGTTGTTACCTCTCCAGTTGAGGGGTTTTGCGTATTTCTTACTTTGTTTAGTATTTTATTGATTATACTGCATGGTTGTGCTATACCCGTGTGGGGTATATTGTGTTGTGTCTGATTAATATAAATGTATCCAGGATATTGTCCGTCGTACAAGGGAGGTGTTGTCCGATTTTTATCGAATAAATACCCTCCCGGGCGTGACACAAGGCCTTGAGAGTATCTTGGAGGAACTATCTCATCTTAAAGGTGATGGGGAAGAAGGTTGGATTTGCCAATGAAACAAGTTGGAAGTTATATAGAAATAAAGGAGAGGAGTTTCACCTTGGTTGATATCCATGTGATTACTTGTGGCAAAAAGTGATCAACCATGAAGATAGATCACACATTTGCGCCAATGAACAAACCCTTGGTTGTTCTAGAACACTACCTTTTTTGTTAGAAGTTGGATTTTGAGTTTTGTATTCGAGGAAGAGGAGGAGGATAAAATGAAAACTTCCAATTGAATATCATAGTGAAGCTTGTCTTAACTTAATTGGTAAAAGTATCGGAAGGATTGCCAAAACATATCACATTCCTCGTGAGTCTCGATGGACAATAAGGGCACTTTTGTAACAAGATAGTTCTAAAGAAGAACCTTGCAACTAAATTTTGCATGGAAAATATGTTAGTAATATTTCAAAATAAAAGTCTACATTGAATTGCCTCCTAAAGGGAGGAGGGGCAGGGAGGGGCAATTGATGGTTAAAAATTTTCTTATAAAATCAAATCTAAATATGAATATTAGTTCAATGTAGGTGTGACAATTAATAAGCATGATAATATCCAAGTAGTCAAATTTGACCAAATGTTTTGGAGAGATTGTGTAGGATCAATGAATCAACTAAAGGGGTGTGTGAATAACAATGACCTAAAATTGCACTCTCTCAACTCAAGTTCTTGATTAGTTAAATGTTAGTTGTGTAACAAATATAAGTAGAGAATACGAACAATTAGCACAATTAATATATTCCTTAGGTTCTTGTGAGATGCTTAAGGTATAAATCTACTTTATGTGACCATGCAAGTCTAACATGACAAATTTAGTCCACAAAGCAATTATCAAACTCCCTTCTAAGAGTGCTAAACTAAAATTTTGGAAGGGGTTTGGTAAATATATCAGTAAGGTTAAACTTGGAGTCCACATAGTCAACACTATGTCTCCCTTTGCCACATAGTACCTCATGAAGTGATGCTTCACTTCAATATTCTTTGTTGATACACTAGGTTCTTGGTCAAGTTAATAATGCTCACAATATCATACAACACTTAGATATTTTTATAATTAAGTCCATAGTCTTCAAGTGTGGGAATCATCCACAATAATTTTTGTCACTCCCCATAGTCGTATGCTCGGCCTCCCTGGTGAATAATGCAACACAATATTACTCGGCTACTACAACTAAGGAAGATTGAAGAAATTGGCATCCTCCATTAATATTTTTTAATCTAATTTGCATCATGTAAAATCGGAATAAGAGTAACCTATCAATTTGAACGCATCCATCCTTGGATACCAAAGACATATATTAAGAGTTCCTTTGAGATACCTCAAAAACTCTTTTATCGCCAATCAAAGGTAACTCTTTGACACATGATTGGTACATAGTAGACATGCCAACTATAAAAGTAACACTCCTATAATACTTAGGATCTATTAGTTTACCATCTACGCATGATCCAATTTAACACATGAAGTTTTTTTTTCTCTAATAAACTCATTTAGGAATGTCGACTTCACATTCATTTGATATAATTTAAGGAATAAATGCTAAAAGCATCTGAATAGATTCAAGATGAGCTATGTCAATGTATCTAATCATAATTGAATTCTTCTAATTGGGCAAATCAATGAGCAACAAATCTAGCCTTTTTCTCACTATGGTCTCCTTATTATCCATCTTGTTTCTAATATCAATAATTAATTTTTCTTCAAGTCTAGAAACCATAGTCCAAACATGATTCCTCTTAAATTGGATTAATTCTTCTTGCATAACTAACACCCAAGATTTATGATCTTAAGTTCAACTTGAGATATCAAGGCAAATTGATTCCCTAGACTCCTAAATCAGGATTTACTCTTTTACCCTTGAGATATGTCTCTAGACACTTGTTTAATGGGGTGGTTGGAACTAACCTTAAATGACCTAGGTGGTTGAGTAATTGAACTAGTGTTTGGATGTATGATAAAGCTTTAAAATTAGTTGTCTTGTGATCTAATATGTGTGTTAAATGTGTAGGTGTAAGAAAACTTGACAAGACACATTACAGGAGTAATATGAATGTTTAACAAGTGTTAGCTGATGGAAAGTCCAAATAGATTAAGGTGAGCCAAACATTTAGCAAGCAGAGATGAAGTCCAAATGAGTTAAGGTGAATAGAAATTTGAGAAAGATTAAAAAGTTTTGGTAGGTCAAGTGGACAATATACCAAGCAAGTGAAATTTTAGTAGATCAAGGACAATCCGATATTAGTAAGTAAAAATTCCTAGTAGGTCAAAGATAATTGTATACCAGACAAGTAAGAAGTTTCGGTAGGTTGAGAATGACAAGATACCATACACGTAAGATACCAAGGAAAAAAAAAATCTAAGAGAAAACCTTCTTGCAAGAAAGTTGTGAGGGAGCAACATATATTTTGAGACAAGGTAGCTTTCCTACAACTTTGGCACTTACTTGACCCAGAAACGAATGAGTATTTCAAAGTCAAAGTCAACAAATAGTACACTAATGTTTATTCTAGTTATTTGAGCTGAGTTAATTACTCCACCCAATTTATCTTGTTTCTGAGTTCTAATCGACTAAAGTTACCATTCAAGTCGATTACATTTTGAATTATTAAATTATCTCATCTATATTTTAAATTTTTGAATTATTTTATATTACATAGGATAATTGTAG
The DNA here is from genome assembly GCA_038050645.1 of Hedychium gardnerianum. NCBI lineage: Eukaryota > Viridiplantae > Streptophyta > Magnoliopsida > Zingiberales > Zingiberaceae > Hedychium > Hedychium gardnerianum. The sequence goes on along the minus strand of JBBUKS010000008.1, from coordinate 10,845,221 downwards.
AGTTAGTCAACTAAAAAAACTTAGAAGCTAGTCGAATATCGACACAATTAATAGAAAAATTGGCAAAAAAAAAGGATAACTCAATAAAATCCGAGTTAGTAGACTAAGAGGCAAGTTTAATTGACTCAACCAAAGTATCGGTCAAAGAATAACTCTACTAAGGATAATTTTAGAGTTAATTGACTAAAGACGATATGTTATTTGACTAAAGACAAAGTCAAGAGAAAAAGTGGTAAGCGAGTTGAATAAGCAAAAAATTCTTTTCATTTTTTTAGTTCAAATGATTTTTTTTTTTTACGTTTTATTGACATTTATTGACATGACGTGAAAATCTCGGCTTCATAGAGACGAACAATTGTTGGAGCGACATTGTAGAATAATGCACGACTTGACAGTGACATCCATCACGATTGTGTATCTCCCATGAATAAAGACTTGATATCAGAGTAGTAAGTTCCCGGGATAATGATGCGATAGTTAAGTTTTTTAATGGATAATTAAGGAGTCTAAGATTCAAATCTCAGCTACGGTGTATTATAGAGAATTTTCCCTTCAATGAGAAGTGGACCTTAGAATATTGGTTATTTGGATGGGCCTCCATTAGCGCTTCTCGATTTATCCTAGTTGCCCGTGGGAAATTTTCGTGGGGCCGGGCCGGTCACCCAGGTCCGACGTTACCCGACCTGTTAATCATTTTTTTTAATATCAGAGTCATAAACAGAGCATCCAACAAGGAATATGATCGTGCTCCATTTGAGAAATTGGCAAGAGACATCACAGCAAGGAACGCGATTGTGGAACGCTAGGGTTTATTGACGGTGTCCCTCAAAAATTTAGGAAATTCTACTATATTTTGATAATTTTTGGAATCTGTAAAAGTAATAAGGGGTACTGGTTCAAGCATCCCGGGATTCTCGTGATAGGAGATCCCAAAAGAGAGTCGTCTTCGAAGAAATCCAAAGAGCTAGAGATTCTGACCATCAAGGAGCACGTGGAGATCATCCAGAGACATCATCGACATCTACAAATTGAGTTTTTTCTACACCTTAGTCTTTATTTGGAGTTGTAGAATGCTTTCAATGATATCTTTGGCTTGTTTTTCCATTATGATAAAATAGTCTCCTAAATTCTAGGATTAAAGACTAATCTGACATTGAGTTAACAATTGTAACTTGTTATTTTTCTCTTTTATCACATGATATGTTGATCCTTGATTCAGTCATTAGTATGTATAACATACTAATATGTCTTAACGGATGTTAGCATAGATTCTAGGTAAAAGGAGGAAGAATCGAAAGATGAACTCCGATTTCAGACCTATAAGAACTAAACTTGAGGGTTTGTTCATAATAGTCTAAACTCTCTTGAGAGTATCATTAGCTATCACAGAGCATAAATGGTCTATCCTAGTTTGATTACCACGAAAGTAGGGGCCGCATTAAGGTAGATACATCGGTGTATTCTTGAAAGAGAGCATTGGATACCTTAGGATAGACTACTTTCAAGCTTGATCATAAAAGAGACATTAACAACTACATTATCAATGATCATTGTGGTGAAATCGAAATCCTAAAATTATTTCAAGAACTAGTTTTCTCTGTTGGATTTAATTTTCTTAAGGTGGGTTTACATGCGATTTAAGATTTGCGATACCGAAACTCATTAAGTGATCTAACTTAAGTTATTGGATTTCGGGTCATTGGATGTATACCCCATATGTGTAGCCTTTAGCTCGATCCATTATCATCTATGGGCTGATAATGGATTGATTATCAATATTAGGGGAGGTCCCCAAAGGTTTAGGGCATCTTCTAAGAGACGTCTCTTGGTTCCCCATTAGACCAAGAGGACTCAGTGCCATCATCCTAATTTTCTTGGAAGATCTCTCTCTTTGTTTCTGCTTCTTCTTCTTCCTCAGGGATCTCTCTGGACGATTCTAATGACAAGGACGATGACTCTATAATCATGTTCCTTATCTCTTTCAGTTTATGTTCTTTGTTTACTATGTCATGATTAGAAGAAACTAGATATATGTTCTTGTTGTTCGTATTATAAATTCATACAGTATATTAGAATTCATGCGACTTAGAATTTACGAGAATATCTATCAAGGATGAGTTAGGAATGCTTATCTCTTGCACAAAGAGGGGAGACTTGCTACGGTTGCTAGATGGAGAAGAGGGGAGTTAGGATTTAAGATTTGAAGGAGACAAATATTTAGCCGTTATAAAATATCGATCACAAATTAAGGACCAATTTCAAAACTCAGCCGTTAAAAAAAATAATGATATATGGAATGACTTATTTCAACCATTAATTAGCGATAATTTTTTTAATTTGTGGTTATTTGACAACTATTATAAAATATCGATTACAAAATAAGGATCGATTTAAAAATTGGTTCGCTAATGATTTGGGGAAAAAAATTTAAAAAATATTAATGACGAAATAACTTACTTTAGTCATTAATTAAAATTAAAAAATTTAATTGATCATTATAGTATTGATCCCGCCCAAGAATGTCGACGCGTAACTCCCCAGTTTCTTTGAGTAGAGATTGGATGGGTTGAGGACCTTCTGGTGATAGAAGAGCTCTTGGAGAAGGGAGTAAGGAAGAAGGGGTTTTGCAGCTTTCCCTGAGACTAGGAAGACCTGCAAAAGAAGGTTAGAGAAATAGGCAGGAGGGTTCCTGGCGTTCACTCTCCGATGCTCAAGTAAGTTGAGGTGGAAAATATATGGAAGACAATTAAAGTTTGTAGATGCTATAATCTTACTACGCGTACCCCCGTTTGTAAAGATGGCCCCCTTTTATATTATCGAAATCATTAAGACATTTCGTGTTCCCTTCCGATATTCCCCGCAACGTTTCTCATAACTAATTTAATCTCTTAATTTGTCATTTAATGATGTCTTTCAGGTTATCCGAATGATAACGTCTACGTTTGAGTCATTCAGTTGAAAATAATCATTTGTCCGTTATTGGAAGTCGTACAGTTGAAAACAATCATTTGTCCATTATCGGAAGAGGTGAGAGTCTTTATGATGATTACCTTTCTATGTTTGACATCCTTTTAAGATCAAAGGACCCGAAAGATGCTTTAAAAGCCAAGGGCTCTAGAAGCCGAGAGCTGGAGGAACCAGGGGTTGCAGGGGTCGGGGGCTCCTGTAGGAACCAGGGGCTATAGGAGCTAGAACTAGAGAAGCCGGGGGCTACAGGAGCCAGGAACTGGAGAAGTCGGGGGCTACAGGAGCCAGGAACTACAGTAGGAGCTAGGAACTAGAGAAGTCGGGGACTACAAGAGCCAGGAACTGGAGAAGTCACGGGCTACAGGAGCTAGAACTAGAGAAGACGAGAGCGACAAGAGCTAGGAACTGGAGAAGCTAGGGACTATAGGAGCCAGGAACTAGAGAAGCCTGGGACTATGAGAGCCGGGAATTGGAGAAGCCGGGGGCTACGGGAGCCGGGAACTGTAGGTCATATTTACTGACACTTTGCCCCCCAAATGCCACGTGTTGCTCCTTGGATATCCTCCCTATCACATGTCTTCCCTTCAAGTCTAGTCAAAGGAAGCATAGTCTGACTGACTAGACTATTGTCATTAATTTTAATCTTTATTCCTAAGACATCACCCACGTTGCTATTTGTGATTCGATAGCATTAAATGCGAGATTTGAATCATTAAGTGTGATCATGCTTTAAAAAGCATCCCATGCTTGATTTTACCTTAGCTTTTGATCGGGAATGTGCTTTTATGTTGCCGAGGTAGTGTTATATTAATGCAATGTGACCTTTTTGCAAGAGTACCGAGGAGTCGTTTGATTTTGTGATGATTAATTAGATTCGAATTTATTTCCTACTCTAAATCCAATGGGTGTGGTTCATTTCCCGCCTTTATGTCATTCTCTATCCAATGGCTGTATTTTGAAGGCGCGGGGTATATATAGGTCCTCCACATAACCCTTAACTCCTATTGCAAAAAACCTAGGCTGAGGTTTTTGTTTTCATCGCTATCAGTTTTTTCCCTCTTGGGTTGCTTTTCTGGTGTTGTTCTTGTTCTTCCTTTGTCTTTCTCATTCCTGCTTCTCCTCTCCGAAAGTTTTTCGTCTGTTAACCCCATCGGTGTTGCTTCAATAGTTCCCTCCCCTTATTTTGTTTGTTTGTTATTCTAGTGTCTGTAAGTTTTAAATGGCCTTTGGATCTTCTTCCGTCCTATAGTATAAATCCATAGAATCTAGCTTTACAAGCGGGGCATTGGAGAGGTTTAGAATAGCCTATAATATTCCCCCCGACCATCTGCTGAAGGTACCTAATGGTAACGATCGTCCGGACCGCCCACCGCCATGGTATGTAACTTTTTTCCGGGGATAATTTATAAATGGTTTGTGTTTCCCTATCCCTTCCTGTTTTGCTGAGGTATCCGAATATTTTCGGATTTCTCTTTCTCAATTGGGTCCAAATTTCTTTCGTATTCTGAATGAAATTTTTATCCTTTTTCGTTTGTTCCATCTTTCTCTTTCTTCTCGTATCCTTCATTATTTCTTCTATCCTAAGAAAATGGACGACGGTTTTTTTTTTTTTCGTCCGGGAGTTAATCTCTTGAAACATCTGTCATCCTCTCACAAAGGATGGAAACCTCAGTTTTTTTATGTTAAGTCCCCTACCTCGATCTCCTGGCCAACTAGATGGCAAACCCAAACGCCTGAGCAGCCCACTTTAAAAATTCACTATTTGGACCGGGATTATCTCCAAGTGACTAAAGGGGTTAAAGATCTTAATTTTGATAGTTCTTTACTCCTTGAGGAGGGGTTACTATATCTGTTCGGGCTGAGTCTCGTCCCGACTCCTCTTCGAGCCACTTTCGATAAGTTCTTTATTTTGGTTAAATTTTATGATATCTAATTGAACGTTTCTCTTTCTCTGTGCAGCCGACACCATGTTGCGCTGAATAAGGCTTGAATCCCACCTGCTGATGAGCTGGAAGCTCGCCTGGTCAAAATCGTAGATTTAGCTAAGGCGGACATGCATCAGCTGGGGAGTGCACTTCCCACTTCTGTGCTACCAATAGCCACAGTTGTGACTCCAATTGCAGTGGCGCCACCCCCTGCCTTGTTACCAGCGATACTTCCCCCGGTTGCCAAAGTGGAGCCCTCATAGGATTCAGGAGTTCCTTTGAGGATAAATCGCAAAAGACGTCGGTCTTCTTCTGCTGGTCCAATTACTTCTCCGCGACCTCCAACTCCTGCCGTGGTTTCTCCTCATCAAAGCCGAGAGTCCCTTTAAGGCTCGAGAACTTCCCACCTCGGGACCTTCCTTAGAGAAGGGTCCAGTGCTCCAGTCTTCCCCCCGGGCGGTTCAATCGTACGAGCAAGGTCCTTCTCGTCCTCAACAAAGTCCTCTGATTCCAAGACGCTGAGAAGGCAAGGAACCTATTAAGGATGAAGAAGGTTCTCAAGGAGCGGAGACTCCAGGGGATGGTCAGCTAGAGGTCGTATTATAGGGTCAAGCCGCATTTTGAAGGACGGCAGGGGAAGAACTGGCAGAAGGGTTAGCCCTGAAAGAGTTTTCCAAAGAGTTGGTTTCATCCGTGGTAGATCATATGACGAAGTTGATGGTCTTTGATCAAAAATTTATTACCATGAGACGAGAGCATCAAGATTTAAGCGTTAAGATGGCGGATTTGGAAAAATAATTATTTTTGACGCTATCTCCTAACCTTGTGGTAGCTCTTCGATCGTCTTTGGAGGAATCTTCAACAGAAGTTGAACGATTGCAAAAATTGGTGGAAACTTCTGCCCATCACCAGGCAAAATTGGATCGTGTAAGAAGAAGGAGCTGGGATCTTACCTATGAGTCTATCCAGGCAGCTTGTGAGCTAAGTACAGCAAAGTGTCAGGTGGAGGAACTGGAGACCCAGATCCTCATGCTAAAGGAGCAGCGGAGAAGATTGCTGAAATAGAAAAGAAGGCGGATCCAAATGGCTCAAACCACCGCGGAACGTCATGCTCAACAGCTAGACGAAGCCAAGTCTCAAGCGGCAACCTCTCAGGCCGATTTAGAAAGAATCTGAGGAGAGATGGCCTTGCAAATAGTAAAGCTCAGGGTACTCGGGCTTCTTATGAATCTGTCCAAATGTTAGCTGTTGCTCGTCGAGAAGAGATAGAATCTCTCCGAGCAGAGGCAGAGATCAAGGCTGAAACTGAGGCAAATTTAAAGGTGTCATTGGATTTAGCCCAGAAGGACGCGAAGGCTAATCAAGAGTTGGTCGTAGTCCGACTGCAAGAATTGGAGGCCACACGAGCTTCTTTTGACATTACTAAGGCTGCGACCTTAGAAGAGGGACGCTCTTAGTCCCGAGAAGCTCTGGAAATGCTAAGAAAATAGTTAGATAATTCGACCACTCAGCTACAAGAATATCGGGCCGGAGAAGACGAACGCTAGGCCCTCAAAAAGAAGGAATTCCTTGGTTTAGAGGAATTTTATGATATAGTTGTCAGTCGTCTACTCAAGATGATGCAACACAGAATATACGATACTCTTCAACAATTGCTTAAAGGAAAATTGTTGCCTGCTGATGCCCCACTTCCTCCGATCGATCGGAATCCGATTGTTGACAGCCTTCCTCCAGAGGATGTAGCTGATTTCTCTTGTAATTTTGAAAACTTTTGTATTTTACCATTTTTCATGTAATTTTTGCAACGTAATGAAAAACTATTTGTATCATTTTAGTTTTATGCTCGACATCTTCTAAGTGGGGGGAGTAGTCGAGGCAAGTCGATAGAGGATATTATAGTCGAGAATGTTTGACCCCGGTAATGCCGTATCCGAAGAAGGTTGAGCCCTGAAGAGAGCACAACGATATGATATATGCTCTACCCTTGACAAAAGGGTGAGGTTGATATCGCAGCTGAGCTCAATCTCAACTATGTCCAAGTCGGGAGAGAAGTTGAGGTGAGACGATACGGGGTATCGTGGCCGAAAATGCTCGACCCCGGTAATGTCGCACCCGGGGGAGTTTGAGCCCTAAAGAGGACGCATCGATATGATATATCCTCTATCCTTGGTAAAAGGGTAAGGTTGATATCGCAGCTGAGCTCAATCTCGACTATGTCCAAGTCAGGAGAGAAGTTGAGGCGAGACGATACGGGGTATCGTAGCCGGAAATGCTCGACCCCGGTAATATCGTACCCGAGGGAGGTTTAACCCTGAAAAGGGCGCAGCGATACGATATATGCTCTACCCTTGGCAAAAGGGAAAGGTTGATATCGCAGCCGAGCTCAATCCCGACTGTGTCCAAGTTAGGAGAGAAGTTGAGGCGAGATGATACGGGGTATCGTAGCCGAAAATACTTAACCCCGGTAATGCCACACTCGGGGGAGGTTGAGCCCTGAAGAGGGCGTAGCGATACGATATATGCTCTACCCATGGCAAAAGGGAGAGGTTGATATCACAATGAGCTCAATCCCGACTATGTCCAAGTCTGGAGAGAAGTTGAGGTGAGACGATACGGGGTATCATAGCCGGAAATGCTCGACCCCGGTAATGTTGCACCCGGGGAAGGTTGAGTCCTAAAGAGGACGTAGCGATACGATATATGGTCTACCACTGGCAAAAGGGAGAGGTTGATATCGCAGCCGAGCTCAATCTTGACTATGTCCAAGTCGGTTGAGAAGTTGAAGCGAGATGATACGGGATATCATGACCGGAAATACTCGACCACGGTAATGTCGTACTCGGGGGAGGTTGAGGGCTGAAGAGGGCGTAGCGATACGATATATGCTCTACCCTTGGCAAAAGGGAGAGGTTGATATCGCAGCCGAGCTCAATCCCGACTATATTCAAGTCGGGAGAGAAATTGAGGCAAGACGATACGGGGTATCGTGGCCGGAAATGCTCGACCCCGGTAATGCCGCACCCGTGGGAGGTTGAGTCCTGAAGAGGGCGCAGCGATACAATATATGCTCTACCCTTGGCAAAAGGGAGAGGTTGATATCGCAGCCGAGCTCAATCCCGACTATGTCCAATTCGAGAGAGAAGTTGAGGTTAGACGATACGGGGTATCGTAGCCGGAAATGCTCGACCTCGATAATGCCGCACTCGGGGGAGGTTGAGCTTTGAAGAAGGTGCAGCGATACGATATATGCTCTACCTTTGGAAAAAAGGTGAGACTGTTATCGCAGCCGAGCTCAATCCCGACCATGTCCAAGTCGGGAAAGAAGTTGAGGCGAGACGATACGGGGTATCATAGCCGAAAATGTTCAACCCGATAATACCGTACTCGGGGGAGGTTGAGACCTAAAGAGGGTGCAGCGATACGATATATGCTCTACCCTTGGCAAAAAGGAGGGGTTGATACCGCAGCTAAGCTAAGACGACTATAACTTTCATTCTAACAAAAGATATCTCCTTTGTGCTTGTCAATAGTAGAAGAAATAGTACATGTATGCTTAAGGAATTTGTTAAAAAAATACTTTAAGAATAGTAGGGTTTAAGATGGTTGGCGCTCCACGGCCGGTCGAGGTTCTTTCTCTCTGGATCTTGAAGATAATAAGATCCAGAATCTAGCCTTCGAGTGACTTGGAAAGGTCTATTCTATTGAGGTTCCAGCTTGCCCACATCCCTTGCCAGTTTGATTTTTTTTCATACCAAATCTCCCACTTGAAAAGTTCTAGGGATAACCCGTCTGTGAGCCGAACAGCTGCCCTCTGCCGAGTTTCAGTAATCAAGTCCAGGTCAAGTAGCCAAAGTTCATCATTCTCTACTTTTTGAACTTGTCTCCGGATTGATTCTTCTCCTACCTCTACCGGAATAACTACTTCCTCACCATAGACCAAATGAAAAGGCGTCATCCCAGTACTTTCTCTTGGGGTGGTCCGATACACCCATAAAATGCTAGGGAGCTCACTCACCCAGCTACCTTAAACGTGATCCAACTTAATCTTTAATCCCCTTACTATTTCTTGGTTCATCACTTCTACCTGTCCATTGTTTTATGGATACGCAACCGAGGCAAATGCTTGTTGAATTCCTAACTCCTGGCACCATTCCTTTATTCGACAACCTTGAAATTGTCTATCATTGTCTGAGACCAGTTTGCGGAATATTCCAAATCGACAGACAATGTCTGCCATAAAAATTTCATGACGCCTTCTACTGTAATATCGGGCCTCTGGATCTTCTTCCGTCCTGTGGTATAAATCCATAAAATCTAGTTTTACTAGCGGAGCATTGGAGAGGTTTAGAATAACCTATAATATTCCCCCCGATCATATGCTGAAGGTACCTAACTGTAACGATCGCCCGGACCACCCACCGTCGGGGTATGTAACTTTTTTCAGGGAATAATTTGTAAATGATTTGCGCTTCCCTATCCCTTCCTTTTTTATTGAGGTATCCGAATATTTTCATATTCCTCTTTCTCAATTGGGTCCAAATTCCTTTTGTATTCTGACTGGAATTTTTATCCTTTTTCATTTGTTTCATCTTCCTCTTTCTCCTCGTATCCTTCATTATTTCTTCTATTCTAAGAAAATGGACGACGGAGTTTTCTTCTTTTTTGCTCGTCCGAGAGTTATTCTCTTAAAACATCTGTCATCCTCTCACAAATGATGAAAACCTCAGTTTTTTTTATGTTAAGCCTCCTACCTCAATCTCTTGGCCAACTAGATGGCAAACCCAAACACCTGAGCAGGCCTCTTTAAAAAATCACCATTTGGACCGGGATTATCTCCAGGTGACTGAAGGGGTTAAAGACCTTAGTTTTGATAGTTCTTTACTCCTTGAGGAGGGGTTACTGCTCTGTTCGGGCTGAGTCCCGTCTCGACTCCTCTTTGAGCTACTTTCGGTAAGTTTTTTATTTTGGTTAAATTTTATGATATCTAAGTGAACATTTCTCTTTCTATGTGCAGCCGACACCATGCTGCATGCCGCTCTAAATAAGGCTCGGATCCTACCTACTAATGAGCTGGAAGCTCGCTTGATAGAGATCGTAGATTTAGTTGAGGCGGACGTGCATCAGCTGGGGAGTGCACTTCCCGCTTCTATGCTACCAATAGCCACAACTACGACTCCAATTGCAATGGCGTCACCCCTTGCCTTGTTACCAACGATACTTCCCCCGGTTGCGGAAGTGGAGCCCTCAGAGTATTCGGGAGTTCCTTTGAGGATAAATCACAAAAGACGTCGGTATTCTTCTGCTGGTCCAACTACTTCTCCGCAACCTCCAACTCCTGCCGTGGTTTCTTCTCATTGAAGCCTGTTAGGACCGAAGGAATTTAGATATCTCCATAATGGTATGATATTGTCCACTTTGGGCCAAGACCCTTATGGTTTTGCTCTTGTGCTCTATCCAAAAGGTCTCATACCAATGGAGAGATATTTCCCTTATAAGCCCATGATCTTTCCCATGTATTTTCAATGTGAGACTTTGTTTGCAACCTTGCAATCTCAACATTACCTACACCAACATTTGATTACATCTAATCTTTAATTTCTAGCAAATGTATAAAAGTCATTATACAATTTAGTATAATCTCCCCATGTATATTAATCATTGTTTGGAGTTTGGCTCTCAATGCTTTTTGATATGATATTGTCACTCTAAATCTTTTTTTAGATGTTTGTTATAATTATCTTTGGAATGTATTTTTCACCGGTCATCACTTATTCTTGAATTCACCAGCAACCCAATAACTAGTATAGTCTTTGTGGTCTCAACTTGTTTCTCATAAACAATGAGCATGTGTGAAATTTGCCAAACATAGTGATCCAAAATTTTCCAAGTCCTCTACCAACAATTCTCCGAGCACAAGGTTGAATCTTGCAAATCGACTTCAATTTATAACTTCTTATCTCCACGTGTCTAATGTCAAAGCCTTTAACTATTACATAATCCTCTAAAGCTTTTTCCATCGAAGAACAGTTGGCCAACTCTTGGTGATTTTCCTTGGCTAGACTAGGTTGGGTTGCCATATCAATTAAGTTTGAGTCATTCAGAATAAAGCTTTCATTTTCAATATTGATGCATAAAAATCAATAGTGTTTTAGTAATTATTTTCAAAATGCTCAAATACAAATTCATTTCCATCTATAGGGACGAAAGTGAAAAAATCTCATATGCTTCTAAATTATATGCTTCCTCAACTAGCTGATACGATAATTCATCTTCTCCTATGCTGGATTATAAAGGTCAAATTGTAGTGGATTGGAATGCAATGCAATCTCTTGTACATTTTACGCTTTTGGTTCACAATGATATCCACTATTGCTCGAGACTCTCAATATAAGAGACAACATCACTAGAAACTGGTGAATCACAATTTAGTCCCAATCTTGGCGGTTAAGGACACAAGATGTTATATGCATTAGTTAAAGAACATTGTTGTAGCTATGATTACAACAATGACACTTGGATGTCTACTATGGACTCATGATGCTTCAACCATGTGTAGGAACATTAGAAAAAGGTTATAAGATGTTAAGACACTCAAAAGAGAACTAAACTGAATCCTTTATTTAAAACCCTAAGCAAACACCAAAGCCTAAACCCTAAATAATAACATAAGGAAGAAACTTAAAAGATAAATAAGAGAAGATTAATGTATACATAGGAACACAATATAGTTGAATGCGGAAGAATAAGATTTTTTTTATTGTTTGATAGTTTTAGACAAACTCTAAAGCTCGAGAGAAAACAAGTTCAGTTGTTGATAATCAATATAACAATAATTTATTGTTCAGGTAGGATTTTTTCAATCTTAAACCTGAATAAGCTAGCCGGTAAACTCCAAATTGATCAAACCCAAATAAGTTAACAGATAAGAAGTCAAGAAGACGGCAAGTGGTGTAGTTGATTGGCAAAGATGGGCGAGCGAGCAAGCTAGATAAAATTCAAAGTAGCACAATATAAATGACCTAAGTCAATGGTCTGATCTGATTTTTCCTAAAACAAGAAGTTGATTCCAAGTCGCCCTATCTATTTAAGGATAGTACTTTAAATCGGCTTGCCAAAACTTAAATCGGCCTGGTAAAGGGATGTCCCCTTTGATGATTTTGATAAAATGAGGTGCCCTTTTGATAATAAGGAGGCTGGTGGGGTGGGGCGTCATTTTGATAATAATTCAAAAGTGGTGCCCCTTTGATGATTTTGATAAAATGAGGTGCCCTTTTGATTTTTGCAGTAATAATATGCTTAATGTTATAATAATTGTGCTTCAAATTAAAAGATGCATCTCTCTTTGAGAATGAATATCCCCTTTTAATTTATCATCAAATGATATCTCATCTTTATTACTCAGTTGTTCACTTGTCTTAAAACTTTGATTGACACTTAATTGACTTAACTTGGCATCCAAATCTCATCAAATGTTCTACTCAAATATTACTACAATGCTAAAACTCTTTGTCAATTGACTTAGTAAGATCATAAAATTATTTACCAATAGATAGTTTTTCTACTCAACTTAAACATAGTCAATGTTGGACTCAACTTAAACATAGTCAATGTTGGATACTCTACAGGAGATTTTGGGGAATTAGCTGAATTGAAATTACACCAAATCAAATTCAATTTATCTGTCGAGATGACTTGAGCAGATAATCTTAGGCTGCCAGTGGGGTAGGTTCGGCTGGTGCCCCCGGTTGGCTCCCAAATGCTTCTGAACGAATACCGAGAGAAAGTTGAGTCGGGAAATGAATGCTCCTGAGCGGATCGTCGAGCGGAAACTGAGTGCTCCCGAGTTGATCGCCGAGTCGATAAATCCCCCGTGTTGATCGCCAAGTGAAAAGAAGCGTCCCCAACTGAGTGGAACGCCGAGTCAGGAAATGAAGTGCCCCCGACTGAGTGGAACGCCGAGTCAGGAAATGAAGCGCCCCCCGACTGAGTCGGGAAATGAAGCATCCTAGACTGAGTGGAACGTTGAGTCGGGAAGAAATTTGCTAAGCAGATGTCGAGGCCTATGCTTAACGCAGTTTCCTTGAAACAAATTCACCCCACCTCCGGTTGTGCTTCGAGATTCTCTCGGGTCGTCTATTTCCCAGGATACAATAGCAGACTGCGATTACCACCAAGTACTTGCGGTCACAGCAAAATGAGTAAATACTCGATTGCTATCACGATGATTCTGCCAAGTGGAATTGCCCAACAGAGAAGGAAAAATGGGAGAATGAAGGTGGAAGAATTCTTCTGCTATCGCTTTTAGTATATCTCTTTTTCTATTGTCATAGTCTCCTTATATAAGAGCTTAGAGAAAAATCTGCAATCAATGACTGATTAAAGGTCATTTATTGCTTTTTCTCGCCGAGATCAAAACGTAAGCATCTGACCATTAATGGTCAACCATTGTCACTCAGCAGTTATAGATTCTCAATTAATCAATGATTAATTCCTCTATTACACAAGCAAACAAATCTCGTGGCAAAATGTTGGTTGTTCCACTTGAGTAAATTTTGCCTCGATCGGTCCGGCATTCGACGCGCGCAAGTTGTGCCCACACACAAGTCAATTTTTAATGGTCAGTCGTTGTCGCTCGGCAGTTACAGATCTTCAATTAATCAATGATTAATTCCTCTGTTACACAAGCAAAAAAATCTCGTGGCAAAATGTTAGTTGTTCTACTTAGGAAATCTTGCCTCGATCAGTCCAGCATTCAACTCACGTAAATCATACTCACACACAAGTTAACTTAGTCAGTAGTGCAATTTCGGTCCTAGATTTGCACCCATGCATGAGAGAGAATTTCTTCCCATACATTGATTTACATTATACATGCATGTACAACAATATAAACTAACCAATATATTTTGAAAATTCTAATGTGAAACTAAAGTCTTATTTATAACAGAGCATCTTTCTTCTCCATATTTTTTCATTCACCTATATCCAATAATATCCAACCGTCAATTAACTCAAATCTTTCTTAGTCAGCTCAACTAGTTTTAATTAACTCGAAAACTTATTATAGCAAGCTTATCCTTCCAATGGATACTTTTCCAGTCAACTCAAAACAGTTTTGTTTATGAACCAAAACACGTATAGTTGAGTTGACTTAGTACTTCGATTGACTAAATCTCATAGAGTATCAAAATGAAACATTGACTATGACCTTGAATACTTGTTCCTTGATTATATAACCCTCTAGGTAGACTTAATTACCCCGAATAAACTAAAATTATAGTACCTTGACATCTCTCAATTCACACACCTTCAAATCTTTGATATCATTGAAGCTTCTCACCCTTGATTTCATCTCGCTTTAGGCCTCCAAACCATTGACCAAGAACCCTAGCTACTTGTAGCGATGTGAATTTTCCAAGATCATGCAACAATGCACGACTGAAAATTTGTATGCTCACAACCTAACTTCATTTAATAGCTTCAAGTTTCCATATGCCTTATCTCAAAGCATCGAAAAATCACAATATTCCTTTGAGTTTTTCTAAAACCTTTACCATTAGTAGCACTTATGTGTAATAGATAATAATGAGAATGTATTAGGATGATAGAACCAATGAACCATGATGGTATGATATTCACGAAAAATAGATCAATAATGTTGTAATGTTACCTTGCTAACTTTTGATTCTTTTCAATCTGCTATCCTCAGCTTTGACATCTAATATGATATTTTCCCAATGTATGTCAAATAATTTGACTTGCTTTCTCAGTACATGTTTAGTTATTCAGCTTAAGCTTTTCTCCACCTATACATCAGATGTAGTGTAATCGATGGGGTTTGAATGATCATCTTCCACATCCACATAAACCATTTTAATTTTTCATCCTCCTCCACAATTGTATGAACCATTTTCTTATCCTCGTTATTCTCATTCTCATCATGATCCTCATTCTCCACAACCATGTAAGTTTTTCAATTTTCATCCTCCCAATATGTATTTATTAAGGTCAAATCAATGAGTTGAAATTTATCCACAATGTGTTTCATTATGTAATTGTGGCTTGCCTAGAGGATGAACAACAACAATCGTTTTGCTCAGTCAAGATCCGATAAGATTTTTGAAAAAAAATGTAAGTCTTTAAAACACATAGATCAATAATCTTGGATAGATAAAGATATATTTTGAATGTAATTTATAACAAAACTTAAAAATACGTTTCGCCCAACAATTCAAATATGATCATGTAACAATTTCAACCAAAACTACATTGAGTTTTTCCTCTCAAATTTCAAATTTAAATAAACAAATACACTCAAGGGGGATATTTTAGTCAAAATCACCAAATGAATTTAAAGACCTCAAATAAATAAAAAAATCATAGTGCAAGTTTGGAGGAACCAATTTTACTACTTATTTTGGTATTTCTAGTCCAATTGCAGCTTCTTCATGAATGACAAAAAAAAAATCTAAAAGGAATTTTTTTTTTAAATGGATTATTTTTGAAATGGATTTTTTTTTATAAAAAAAAATAGCTTAGGCGGAACCCAATTTATTTTTTACATTTTATAAAAAAAATAATATATATATATATATATATATTATTCTTTTCAGCTGTGGGCATGCAGGATACAGAAAGGAATCTGATCAATGAATAATTAATGATTCTTTTTATATAATCGCCCGCAAATATAAATATAAAAATCACTTTTGTCTTTATAAACAAAAGTATTATTATTTTTTCTAATGAACCATCAAAGTATCACCATGCAACACGACTCCAAACCTCTGTACGTGGTTTTTCTGACATGCCCAGTGGCTAGTTGTTCGACAAGTATGACCTTTACTAATTGGAGCAAATAGTAGTATCACCTTTACCAAGCACATGCATGCAAGCATGCTGTCCTCGCCCACTGAATGAGCTCGATGTCCTCTTCAATGGAAGGAAACAGACATGCGACTAAAATGAACCTAATGAACCTTTGCATTGCTTGACCAATGCATTAATATCAGACTAATTAATTATCACCCACAGAATATTCTTCTCAGCTGTGGGCTCAAAGTTTGGCGATTTCCTTAATTAAAGTGTGATATTATTCTAATTATCGCAGTGGTATCCGATCATGCAACTGAAGGAAGATCTTTCACGAGAAAGCTCCATGCTCCATGCCGTGCGTGCCCCTTCCACGAAATCGGGGGTTCGATTTAAAGAAAACACTAGCTAGGAGGGGGAATGGTTCTGGCCACTGGCCGCCACTCAGGGAGTTTGCTTTTGTATTCATTGGGAGTCGGCCACGCTGCAGCAGCAGAAACAGCAGCACGGTACAACGAGACGGCGCTGTGAATATTCCCCAAATGGCCGCGGCTCTTGGTGGCCACCAACAGACGTTGCTGGGGGATCTGCATGGGCTGTTAATCCGCGTACGACGGCGCCCTCTCGCGCGTGCATGGGTTGGGGGTGGGTTGACCCTTCGTTCTCCCAAGCGGCTCGATCGTGGTGATGGGGAGGGCAGCAGCCACGTTTTACGTCTCCATTTCACTTCACCATGATA
>JBBUKS010000008.1:10801419-10818870 GCA_038050645.1 Hedychium gardnerianum | reverse complement strand
ACACAACAGTCTAATTTTAACCTTTGGTCATACATCAAAACCTTAGGGTTTGACTTGTAGTGCAAATTGCACCAACACTATGGAGGGCTGGAAATAGAGCACAAGTTGTGTCGGCCAACACGCCCCCCCCCCCTCGTGTCAAGCACTATGAGCTTTCAATTCTCGACATGACCCTACAAATTTGACCGTGGCCCATGTCCATGGGTTATGGCAGCTATTCTTCCTTTGGAAAGTTATCTCCAAATCTCATTTTGACTCCTTTTTGAGTACTATCAAAGAAAATACACAAGAACAGCTCTCTGAACTATAATAGTATCAAAATGAAGCATAAACAAGTGAAAATATGGAATAGACGCTCAATACATAGGATAAAATATGTACTAAACTATGATAAAAGTCCTATATGAAATACACACATCAAGGGCGAATGGGGGCAACGACATAGTTGCCCCTCTCAATGTAAACATATATCTTTCACCCAAGGATGAATCCAGAAATGAGACGTCGGCTGGGTTGATCTCAAGTTGGCCGAGTTTGTCAAGAGGTTTGAGTTCACTTTAATCGAGCACGTTATCATCTCACTTTTTCCTATATTTCATTGGATTTTAAATTTTTATCGAATGTTTTTTTTTCATTATTTAAGAAATTATTAAATTAATTTATCGGTAATGATATTTAACTCGTAAACGTTGAAAATTTAAAGGTCATGGTGAAAGTCCTAGCCGCTAACGTGGTGTTAGAGAGTGTGCCACCGACGGTGAGGTAAAGGTAGTTGGTCTGCAAGCACGGCATGAGATCGTGCCCGAGTATCTCGCACAGGACCTCAATCTACAGCTGCTCGCCTCTAACGTAGATGTAACTTGTAAGGGTACATCGGCATGGAGGGCACATCGATCCAGTCGTGGCAGCCACAACTGAGGGTGGTCATGTCAACGACTACGCCTTCGAGGGAGAGGGCCTTGCCACAGAGGGTGTGGTCGCGACCGCAAGTGAAGGTTGCATGTGAGACGATGGGAGTAAGGTTGCATACATGGAAGAGAATATAAATAAAAGAGAGGTGAGAATAATTTTTTAAAAAAATTCATTAACTCATTTTAAATTTGTTAAACTGATTTAACCCAATTAAATTTGGTTCAATCACAATTTAACCAAATCAAGTCCAAATTAATTCAGTTTTGGACCAATATATTCTTTATCTCCGTGCCTACCTGATGGATTAGTTCGATGTCAATCTAATTTTAATTTAACACTTTCATTTCATGTCAGATTCGTACTTAATAAAATTTATATAGATAATAATAAAATAAATTGGACTATAGCTTGGATAACTTATACATACATCTATCCTTAAGAAGAAAGGAGAAAATAAAAGAAGTTGGTGAGTCAAAACTTGCACGTGAGATAGTGAGAATGAGACAGCGTACCACGTGGAAGAGAATAAAAAGAGAAAATATCTTTTTTATCAATTTCCTAACTCGTTTTATATGGTCAAATTGGTCTTAATCTAATTAAATTTTGTTCGATTATAATTTTATTAAATCAAATTCAAATCCATTCTGATTTAGACTATCATACACCTTATCTTTGAACATATCTGATGAATTTTATTTTATTTGACTTTAATCCGATTTAAATAAGCATTTTCACTTCACGTTCGATGATTCTATTTATTTATTTATTATCATATTTGATGAATAAGTTAAAAATAAAATACTTATGAAAATTTTTAAAAATTAATTTTAACTTTTGTTGTAGTAAAAAAAAGTTAAAATTATTTTTTTTAAAATTATTTTTAACGAAGGATATCATCGTATTAGAATTTAATATTATATTATTTAATATTTATTTATTAAATTAAATTTCTAATAATTTATCCTAATATGAAATTTCTGATTCATTTGGTTTTTATTTTGATGGCCATAAAGAGCATAATAAATTTGAAAGAAGAGGTGTCATTTGGACATATATGGTAGTAAAAAGATTATATATCCATCTCAGATATTTTTTATAATTTATTTTAAAATTATATTAAAAAAATAAATTATAAAATAAATTTATAATTAATTATTAAGTAATTAAAAGATAAGAATAATTTTTTTTTTGAAAATATATTTTCGTTAAAAAATAATTTTTATCTTATTATAATAAATTTTTCATCCAAGTGAACACGTCATTTAAACCTACGATAATATTATAAAAGGAAATTGCTAAGGTAAACCATGAAGGTGATGAGGACGATCAAGAGCAGGTGAACTTGCTATTGATCGCCAAATGTTAAAGGAAATAACTACTGTTTAGCATGTAATTAATTTGATTTGTTAAATGATTTATCTCCTCCTTTTTAATTTTAGGATGAATTGTGACGGAATGTTGAAGATGAATATTTCATCTTTTATCATCATAAAAATTATATTAATCTTCGGAGGATTATTATCATTTGATAAAAATTATATTCATCTTAGGAGGATTATTATTATCATAAAATTTAAAAATTAAATTATAATTAATAATTATATTTTTATTTTTTATATATATATTAATTATTATTTAAATTAATTTTTATAATTATTTTTTTTTATTAATTTTAAAATAAATTGGAAATATCGAAGACGAACGTTTCATCATTTGTTTATAAAGATTAATCGTCGGAATTGAAAACTTTTAAAAGGTTATCTTACATTTAAGAATAATTTAATAGATTACGCCAAATTAACGTTTTTTGTTTATTTTCTAAGTGACTGTATTTGTTCTCGAAATTTGTGAAGATTGCGAAATATACGGAGAATCGCACCGGCATCGGAGAAGATATCGTGATTAAATTTTTTAATAATAAATTAAATATATGAGATTCCAAACTCAATTATATAATTATATTATTAAAAAAAATCTTAATAAATAATAGATCTGAGAATCTTAATTAGTAAGATGAATTTCATGTGTATTTTTTTAATTTATTTTAATAATTAATAATAAAATCAAATGAAATCAAATTAATCATCTTAAAATTAATTTATAAAAAACTGAGATATTAATTATAATTTCGAGACTTCTCCGACTATATTTGTTCGACTCCCCTGCCTTCTTACTTACTTGATGCTGACACAGAACAGTCGTACGCGTCCTAGGTCAACAAAATGGCCATTTTTCTAACCAATCAACTCCCAGGTACATGTTGCTCCTTTCCACTGGGGGGTGCTTATCTCGTACCCATAATTGGTCCGTCCCCCATGTGCCTCTTTGACGATACGCCATGGTCCTTAGTAGCTTAATTTTCATCGTCTAGTTCAACTACAAGAAATCACGATCGTCTCTTCCGGAGAATCCTCTATTGTCGCGATTGGACACGTTCATCCGCTTTCCTGATTAGAACACAGTTTACCGGAATGCTTCCATCTATATTATACGACGTCATCATTTATCACACGGTTGGCTGTCTCCTGTTGTAAGTCTTGTAAAAGATCCGTAGATGTATCTCTCTCTTTCTTTATACTCCCACTCTTTCCCAAATAAGAATGTAATTTTTATTCCAAATATTCGAACAAATAGAAGGGAGGAGTTTTTTTTTCCCCTTGTTTTGTTGGAGGTTGAGGAGATATTAATTCTCGTCGCTTCTGTGAATTTTTGGCGCATTCTTTTGGTGTAAAAATCTCGGCTTTCATCACTTTCTTAAGCCCTATAACATGAAGGCCGCTTTCCCTCGAACCCTAGACATGGCCATCCCCTCGCCCCCTCTCCTCCACGCCGCGGTAGCCCCGCCGCCTCCGCCTACGATTTCTGCCGCCGATGCGCTGTCACAGGACGAGCTGAAGCGAATTGCTGCCCATCGTGCCGTAGAGCAGGTGGAGTCTGGAATGGTTCTCGGCCTCGGCACCGGTTCCACCGCCGCCCACGCCCTCGACCGCATCGGCGACCTCCTCCGATGCGGCGTCTTACGGGATGTCGTCGGCATCCCCACCTCCGAGTGGGCCGCCGCGCGCGCCGCTGCAGCGGGCATCCCCCTGACGGACCTCAACGTTCACCCCGTCGTCGACCTGTCCATTGACGGCGCCGACGAGGTTGACCCGTTCCTCAACCTTGTTAAGGGGCGTGGCGGCTCTCTTCTCCGCGAGAAGATGGTGGAGGGCGCCAGTCGGCGGTTCGTGGTTATCGTCGATCAGTCCAAGCTCGTTCCTCGCCTTGGGGGCAGCGGCCTGGCCATTCCTGTGGAGGTCATCCCCTTCGGCTGGGCGCTAACGCTCCGGCGCCTCCATAGTCTGTTCGATGGCGTTCCAGGCTTTAATCTCAAGCTAAGGACCGCGACCACAAACGCTAAAGCCAGCACCTTTGATGAAGATGAACCAGAATTGGATCCCTTTGTGACGGATAATAAAAACTATATTGTTGATTTGTTCTTTGAGAATGGAATCATCGGTGATCTGAATTCTATCAGCGATGAGATCCTGAGGATCACTGGGGTAGTGGAGCATGGTATGTTTCTCGGATTGGCGACGTCAGTGATAGTTGCTAGGAAGGATGGGGTGGTGATGATGGACAACAAAGGGATATCAAACGGCATATGAAAGCAATATGCCAACTTCTGGTACGCTGCTTGTTTACTGCAATTTATATATTGCAATGAAGAAAATCAATTTTGTCATTGGTTCTTCACTGGAAGATTTCTTCCTATGTAAACCAGAACCTTTTCTGGTTGACGCTGGAACTGGAATTATGAGCTTTTATGAGACAACTATTCATAAAATTTTATACGATTTTGTTGTGAAATTCTGTGTTAAGTATGAAGTGGTTGCTCTATCTGAATGTTTTCCCCCTCTTGATATCTAGGATTATTGTGGAATTCTGTGTTCAGTAAAATGTAGTTGTAATTGATTTTCCCACTGTTTATAGTTCTTTGTTCTTGCTTATTGTTGTTGTTTGATATGATATTAGTGTTTTGCCTTCTATGATGTAGTGGAACATTCTTTGAGTAACGCCTAATTATGTAATCTTTTGGTTATTATGTTTAATTACTTGGAATATAATATTAGCAAATGCCGAACACTCCAAAATGCTTCCTGTTTGAAGTTGTTAGAATATGCCATTGTGTTTTTTTAATCAATTGCAATTTCGTCCTTCCCAAGTGATTGCATTGCTGAATGCTTTTGTTTACTTGTCTTTGCATAGTTTATTTGATATTTTTACGGAAGTGCAAATATCTAAAAGGTGCACCATCCTTTTAAATTTATCAAAAAATGCATCTATCTTTTGTCCAACCCACTTCTCAACTTTACAAAAGTGCTATTGGTTGAACGGAAATAAGCCTAACAAAGTGGATTGGTAAAGGAACATTTTGGAAAATCTGCGAAGCACATACTTCTTTTGATAAATTTGAAAATAAAGTCCAAGGGACATCTATAATTTTGGCGTATCCTTTTTACCTAAAAGGTCGAATTTTATCAGACTGGAATGCAACAGGAGGAACTATTGAATTCTCCACTTTTATGATTTATGCAAGGTTCAATTTGTTGAAACTTTGATATTCTTTTAGGATCCACTTGGTCCACTTGGATTGAGATACTTAGATTATACCAAATTTGCAGTTTGTTACCTTTTGTTGTTCCTTCGTAGAATTCCATTCTAAATTTTCTGTTTTTTTTTTCCTTCCATGCGTAAAGAAAAATAAAATCTAATTCTTTGATATGGATCATGAGTTACAGCTGGGTGATTACTCTCTCTACACAAGCTTCAATCTTCATAATTTATTACTGAATCTGAATGATAACAAGAACGAATGACTGGAAACTCCATTCTGAAGTATGTTAACAATGTGGCTAAGTTATTTTATTTCTGTTGTAGTTATAACAAATACTTCTCTTTAAAGTGCTTTATTTTGATTGTAAAGATACTAGCAATTAATCTACTAATAAGCAATTATTTAACATGTTACCTAGCTTAAGAAATCATGGTTTGAACGTTTTCTTTAACAACTTAATTCCACAATTTATTTTACATGTTTCATGGTGGCTCTCAGACCCATCCCTGGTTACTAGCTGTTTGAATGAATGGTGGATCAAGTAAGCATTCTTGTGATTCGGATTTCAAATATAATGTTGTTAATTGGTGTTTCGCCATGCGAATGAGAGTAATTTATCGTGGTATATTTTAGGACCGATTATTCAAATTCCTTTTCCTTTCTTACTACTAGGAGAAACAAAAATCAAAAGAAACGCTGCAGGATATCACACATTGCAAGCCATCACGGAAACAGATTGCTGCTCACTAGAGGCCATTGCGACTCACAGAAACGCTGAATGATCCAAACTACGATTCACAGAAATTGGTGTTTGTGCTTATCATTGAGCATCTGAGGTTATCTTGTTTACTGGAGGGTGCGGAAGGTTCATCAAAGGGTGCAGAAGGGGGACAAAAGAGAATGAGAAAAAGAGAGTATTCAAATATAGTTATCTTGTCTAGAGAGTCCAGGAAGGGAAAAGATTGGCGATAAATTGAAATTGACTGTTCTTTTATCTTCCTCGCCATGGGCAGCACGGATGATTAGACTTGAATCCCTTAATAATTCTGATTGATATCACGTGGCATCTGGTCACAGTCAAGGTAAAGGTCAGCGCTCACATGGACACGTTAACATCACCGATCGGATCGATCTTTTAATTTCCAATCGGATAGGCAAGGTCAACTCCCGTGGGTGCGTTAACATCACCGATCGGATCGATACTAAACCCTCACCAATCGGTCTCCCACTGGAAACCTCGGTCGGGTCATACCTCATAACTTTCGATCGGACGTATACATTTTTCTCACCGACTGGACTCCCTCAAGAAATCCGGTCGGGTATATGTTTTATTCTAACTGACCGAGGGACCTCTTTGAATCCCTCCCGGTTAGGTATAAGGGCAGCTTCATCATGAATCCCGGTCTCCAGCATAACTATAAAAGTTAACTCCGGCTTCGCCTGTACGACCACGATACCCCTTGCCTGTACGACCACGACATCCCTCGCCTGTACGGCCACGACACCCCTCGCCCGTACTACCAAAGCACCCTTCGCCCGTACGGCCAGAACACCTCCAACGGTACCTTAGGCGCTCCCCGGGAATTCGGGGAACGACGGTACTTTCAGGTCAGAATATGCTAGCTCATGCCTCCGAAGCACGCGACATTAAATGTTGGTCGTACGCGCTTTCGAGGAGTATATAAAGGAACTGATGCCACTACAAACAGGAGATTTTTCTACACTCAGTAATTCTTGTGCATACCGTTACTATACGTCCGGACTATCTGACCTGACTTGAGCGTCGGAGCGGGATCCCCAGGCCCTTCGCCTGGAGCTCTCTGCTAACCCTCCGTCTCTCTTTCTGATCTGCGCAGATACCCGACCGGACATTTTGAGCGGTAGACCGACGGTGCACCCCGATCGGAGTCAAAGCGCATAGACCGGCCAAATCACTTCACCCTGCAGTGGTCCAGTCAGCGGTTCGGCTTTCCCGTGGATCATCCTCCAGTCTCCGCGCAGGAACACTTAGTATAGTAATTTGATATAAGTTGTTACATGCAATCAACATTGTGAGTAAATATCCCGAAGCTGAAAATATAGATATTGATGTTTCTATTAAATAGTTAAAAGGAGTTATTTTTACTTTTGAAGACTATAGAGAATCTAGGTCTGACAAGGCAATGATGAAAGCTAAACAAATGACAAGTGAAATGGGAATACAAGTTGCATTCAAAGAAAGAAAGAATCTTTCAAAGTTAATTATTTTCTCTTTTTAATAGATCAAGATATTTTTCACTATAAAATCGGTTCGAATAATTTCAAAAGTATGAAAAAACTTTTGGGTTTTTAATTAGTTTGGAGAGGTTAAGATATGCCGATGATGAAATTTATTGAGATCTTGTAAAAATCTTGAACAATCTTTTCAGCATAATGGGAATTTTGATATTGATGGTCATGATTTGCATATAGAGTTAATGATCTTGAAGTGTTTTTTACCAGCAAAAATGAAAAGAGCGATTGATATCTAAACAAAATGGATGGTTGTCATCCAAATGCTTATATTACCTATAGAATTTTACTAACTATACTAGTTATAGTTGCATCTACGGAGAAAAGTTTCTCTAAATTAAAGTTGATCAAAATTTATCTTTGATCAACTATCTCACATGAAAGATTGAACATTGAACGGATCGGATTGACTATATTATCCATTAAGAAAAAGATAGTTGAACAACGTGATTATGAAAATTTGGTTAATATTTTTGCTGCCAAAATTGCAAGATACATAATATTTACATGATTATTTAGAATATTTTTGTTATGAATTTGATTATGTTACATACATTTTGAATATTATATGTTATTTAATAATTTTAAATTTAGTTTATATTTTATATGTTTTATTTTAGAAAAATATATCATTAATAAAAAATAACCGCATTTTATTGTTTGAAGCATCTTTTAAAATTCACCTCCGGTCTAGAAAATGTCAAGTACGACCTTGAGGTCAAACCTAAAGTATGTGGGTGTTGCTTCCTAGATATGTAGGTAAGTCAGTAAGGAATTGTTATAATGAAAAATTCTCCCCAGTTGTTGATGAGAGTAAGTTGAGTTTGTGTGGTATAACAGGATATGTCTGAGGAACAATTATGTCCATGCAAGAAAAAATGATGAATTCTTTCCTTTATAATAGGAAAGTTAACTGTGCTGATGGTAGAAATTCTCTTTTAGTATATAACTATTAATTTTGAAGAGGACAAATATCTTGACTTTCCTACCTTGGTTGGATCGAGTTATTTGATATGGAGAATGCTTAATCAAAGTTGTTGCTACCTATTTTTTGAAGGCCAATCAAAGTAGGAACCATCTTTTTCTTGAATGTAAGTTTCCAATGTGTGGGATAATGTTTCATAGAAGCTATGCACATTCTGCTATCTCAAGAGGGGTTTCAGGTTTATGCTAATTTCATTGATTGGGATAATTCTCTAGCTGCGTTATGAGTTATTGCTACAAATTATCTTATGTGGATGGCAAAAAATTATAGATGTCTTAAGATGGTGAAGAATTCTATTAGAGTTGATATCACAAAACTAATTAGTAGTGTTCATATAAAATTTCCTAATCAGTAGAGGATGATTGATTTAGATTTGTACTAAATTGTTGGAAGTTGTTTCATGTTGGTTGCTTTTTGAAGTTGTAACAGGTCACTAAAAGGCTAGGATCCAATAGCTTAGGTTGATGATCGACAAAAAATGTAGAAGTAAAAGGATGAAACCTAAAGTTGGTTGGTTTTGTTCCTCATTAGTTGTGGTGATGGGTGAAACTTTAAATCATGAAGCAGCTTTGATTTTATGACACCTTTGGTGCAACATATTTAGTTTTGTGAATATTTTTTAATTGAAGGAAATTATATGTACCGAAACTATTTTGGCCCCTTAGACTGTTGGGTATATTATTTGGCCTATCAAGGTACAAGATTGAACACTTAAATGCTCTATATACTGTAGGTATTAGTTGCGTTGATAATATATTGTCAAAGTCAGATGAGGGGAAAATGTTATATATTTAGGATATTTAAATTTGAAGATACAAAGTTGGAAAGTTACCTATCAGAGTTAGCATGTAGATGATTATGCTTTTAGATGTGATTTCTGATATTTTGGAAGCTAATTTGTTATATAAATTCCACCATGATATAAAATTATTAGAGCCATAGTCGGAACATCGATCAAAGTAGAAACTACCTTGTTGTTATTGAGTATATAGAGTGTCAGTTAGATTGGTTGATGCATTTTGGGAATGGTCTAATACTCTCAAATATTGTTCAGTTGCTGTGGAGTTCAGGGTAAGTTAAGTTACAAAAATGAAAATAAATGCATTAATATGTAGGAAGGTGATACATGTGTTGATTGGTGGGGAATCTATGACCCTATCAAGGTGTATCTTGAAAGCACAATGGAAGGTTTGAGGTTGTATCTTGAACTTCGAAAAGGGGTCCTTGATAAGCATTCTTGTGGTGTTAGAGATGTCTAAGGTTGATCTGATATCAAGCATAAATATTATGGCAGCATGGAATGCAATGGTGCATGGTAATGCTACTAAAGTGGTGGCTTTTGACACAATAAAATGTTCTCCTTAGAAGTTTAGAGGTGCATGTGATCAAGATATCTTGATCATTTCTACATTACAAGCACAACAACTCCTGAATAAAGGGTGAGAGGGTTGCATACTTTCTTTATTTAAACAAAAGCACCTCACCGACATAATAATTGGTTGTTGACAAGTTAACTTAGACTACGGTGGTTGAGATCATCTAGTCCAAGTTGGGGTACTAGAGGTTGTTATTGCATGTTGGATGACACCTAAAAAGCTAGTGAAATTGAAAAGCTAAGACTTGTAGACGAAGGGTTTATTTGCCCTATTATTTCACTATGGGATGCACTGATATTGTTCATTGAGAAAAAGAATAAATCTCTTTAAATATTTATAGATTATAGTATAGATACACTTTGCCTTAGATAGATGATTTATTTGTTTAGTTGAAAAGCATTATACTCAAAGATTGATTTGTGGTCATGCTATCATCAATTCAGAATGCAAGATTTATAAATTGCGAAGACGATTTTTATGACTTGATGTGATCATTACTATAAATGATCTTAGTGACATAGTTTGGTTGGCAAACATCCCTATAATGTTCATGAATCTAATGCAAGTTTTTAGAATACCTGGATCAATTTGTGATTGTGCTCATAGATGACATCTTGGTGTATTTGAGATTTGTGGAAGATCGTTTAAGATTGGTTTTGAAATTCTTACAGAGGAAGTAATTGTATGCTGAATTCTCAAAATGTGCATTTTGGCTTGTTTAAATGGCTTTCTTGGGCGTCAAGTGTTTAAGAAAGACATCTAAGCAAACTCTGTAGACCCTTACAAGATAAAGGCAATAACTAATTAGGCACAACTAAAGATGATGCAAGAGGTTAGAAGCTTTCTAGGGCTAGCAGGGGAAAATCGTGGAAGGATTTTCAAAGATATATGCAACCTTAACTTGTCTCAATAGGAAAGGGGTAAAGTTGATTTGGCAACAACGCAAAGATAACCTCCTCAACAAAACTCGTCTCTTGGGTATCTCTTGCATGCTTTATTTGATTTGGCAAACCTGAAATAGGTGCCAATATGAAGGAGACACACCAAATGTTGAAATGATGTTTAGAAAGATCCAAACACATGTATTCCGCTTCTTAAGTTGGTCGAATGTAACTTGATAGATGACATTAATACTATTTACCTTTATACAATAACAACCAAGTATTATCTCACTATATATGTGGGTCGACTGCTATTTACCTTTATCAAAAAAAAAAAAAAAAAGGGGTAAAGTTTCTTTAGAATGAAGCTTGTAAATCTAGTTTTCAAGAGATGAAGTAGAAATTGGTGAATGTCTTAGTTTTGGTGATGCCTTTAGGTTGTCATGTATTGATATTCTACATCAATATTTGAGTTCAAGGTTTAGGGGCAGTGTACAATTGGGTTGTTGAATATACTTCAAGTCAATTGAAAGATGATCTTGAACATAGAGCATTTGTCTCCTTTTATAAAGTTGGATCCAACCTTTATCGATCGATTGAAAACCTTATCCAATTGACTGAAGACTTGGTCAAATTCTATCTAGAGATCGAGTCTCACGATCTCGTCTCTATCAAGTTTATTGGTCGATTGAACCTCTTATCTGTTGACTGAACTATTCAGTCACCCGACTCAATAGATCTAGGACCCGAACCCAACTCGGGTTCACTCGGTCGACCAGACTGACTATTCGGTCAAACAAACCAGTTCGTATCCGGTTGGATCCAAGTTAAGTCTGGTTCATTCTGGACTTGGTCTAGCTTTGTCCGATAGTATTTGTTTGCTCTCCCTTTTGTTTCCAAGTTTCTACAAAACAGTCATACAAACATGCAAACAAACAAACAAGCAAGCATCATCTTGTAAGTCTACTTGACCTACTATGCTTATCTCTTGCTCGGAGTTCACTCCTTCTTGGATACTTTTGGAAGTGAAGAAGCCTCTTACAACTCTTGTGCTTTATAGCAAATACAAAATGAGAATACAAATACAAGCAAAAATAAAGGCAATAAAATGAAACTTTCTCTTTTATTGGCTTTCTCTTGCTTTGGAATTGCTCAAAGATAGCTTAGGAATGTGACAACACTCTCTCAAGAGTTATCCAACAACATGATGTCAAAATCTCCAAATCTTCCATATTTTATAGCCACTTGTTGTTTTCTAGAATTTTCCTATCAGTTAACTGGTATAAACCCATTAGTCAACTAATCCAAATCAACTCATGACTAATCCATTTGGATCATAACTGGTTCACTTGGATTTTATCAACTGCTTATTCCATCCATTAGTCGACTAATTTAGATCAATTTAACCAATCCCCTTGGATCTTAACAATTTTCTCTGATGATGTTTCATTAGTTGATTAATTTAGCCTTATTAGTCGAGTTAATTTATCCAAGTTTATCCTTAATTGAATCATCTAATCATTATTTTAGCAGTCGACTCTAGGTGTTAAATGTTGACTTCTTCAAGCCATGTCCTATTTAGAGATTACAATAATTTAAATTTAAAATTATTTGTCAACTGCTTTTGTTTATCAGTTGATTGGTCATACCTTAGTCGACAGTCTATTTGATTGTCTCTAGAATAGCAACATTTTGTTTGTTTGCATTTCAAGCTGAGTCGACTATCTAATATAGTCAACTTGACCATTAGCCAACATAATACCTTAACTCTAGCTAATTCTAAGGTTGAGTCTTATCTTGCCAAGAGATTGCATGTCTCTAGGAATTTCTCATCTAACTAGTATAATTCGATCTCAATTTATTAGAACTTTCACTACCTAAAGACTATTTCTCTTAAACTTTGTCCATTGCCCAGTGTTTGTCACCCTTAATCCACTAGGATTTTTATTTGCCTAGCTTCAAGTCAACGAACTTTCAGACTACCAAGTATCCAATCCTTCTTAACCCACTTGGCTTTCATCACATGTCAAGCATTTAGTCCTCCTTGACCTATCAGAACTTTCATCACTTGCCAAACATTTAATTCTCTTTGACCTACTTAGACTTCCATCACCCACCAAACATTCAGTCCTCCTTGACCTGCTTAAACTTCTGCTACCAACTCTTTGTTGATCTTTTGAGAGTGCAATGGAAGCACTAGGGGTTGCTAGAGTGGGGAGGGGGTGAGTAGTGTACCAACAAATTAAATGTTTTCTTTTCTCTTGCTAATTGTTTAGCAAGGCCACATACACATTAATAAAAATAAATAATAAATATGTAAGAAGAAACATGAGATTTACTTGGTTCACAACTCCCAAAGTTGTTACGTCCAAGGTCTATGCAAAGATCATCTGTCCATTATCGTTCTCCTATTCGGTAAGGTGCTGAAGGTGGAGAAACCTCTTACACAATTCAAGCACAAAAATAAGAGAGAAGAAGTTAAACCAAAAACAAAATAGATCTCTTCGAATATAGTTGTGCTTGTGGTTACTTGAACATGAACTCTTCATCTCCTTTTATAGACTCTGGTCAAGTACTGACGTGGCACGTTTGGTCGATCGAAAAATCCTTTTCGATCGATCGAAAATTGCTAACGTGGCAGATCAATCTCATCCATGAAGAGGTCCTCACTCATCGCTGTTGCTAACATGGCATCCTTCTGGTCACCCAAACTCCCTTTCAATTGACTAGAACCCGGTTAGTTCAGATCTCTGATTTGGATCGAATCCCACAGAGCATCTAGTTGCCTAATCCCATTCACTAGTCTCCCGATACTACTTACATCGGATTCAAATTGTTGGATTGACTTCCATGTGACTTCTAGTCGTATGATATTGATATCTGGTTGTGTGATTTGAATCCTGGGATAACCTATTCAAATAGATAATGGATAAATATTGTGCATCGAGCGACCGGACCTATGTTCGGTTGCCTGAAAGATCCGATCGATTGAAACCCTTGTTTTGATCGCTCGAACCTCCTGACTTAGCGCCTAAAGTTGAGTCTACCCTTGTCTCGAGTATAAGTCACTCAACTCATCTCATCAATTTACCTTGTGTAGATTTTTTCCTAACTTTTCATCCCTCGGATGCACCAACCCCTTTCAACTCACTCCCTGTGTATATTTCTTGTTCCACCGGAGTATTCTTCTGTAACTCCTCATACCTCAGATGCATCGATCTCGTTGACTCCCTTTCTGTGTCATCTTTCTCGCTCACTTACGTCTTCTGCCAAGGTCTCACTATCTCCGATGCTCCTTGTCCTTTCCAGTCCCTCGGGTGTTTCATATCACACTTCACCATACTCCACCGAACCTTGAACTATCGGATATCTATGTGTTCTCCTGAGTCCTTGCACACACACACATCAATAACAACAACAAGACCTAACTTAAATTAATTTGACACAACATTAAAACAACTATGGTTATACCACTTGGGGTTCTAGATATCTCCCCCTCAACCGCTTAGGGCACTAACACTTTTCACTTGGCAACACTCATTAGACTTCTTTGTTACTAACTCCCAATTAGACTTCTTCATTATCAACTCTCTATTAGATTTTCATGTTTGTCAAATATTTAGTCAGTTTTGACGCGTTTGGATATCCAATATCGCATATTTGGCCAACCTTGACATATTTTACATATCAATTTAACTCAAACTCACCAACTTATTGTCTAAACATATTTATATACAAAATATTATACAAATATCAAAAACACTACGATCACTTGATTTGACCAAAGCAATTTTAGTCTACTAGTTTGAGTTAATTCAACTAATCAATTGATTGAAGCATTACTTGAATTTGAAAATTAGATCGCCTGAAGTGGATTTTATCAAATTGATTTGACTAACAGACATACAGTTGACTTTAATGAAATTGAGTTGATTGAAATGATGTTTAAAGAACCGAAGACAACAACTAGGCAAGGATCTAGTGATTAACATTTTAATTGATTAGCAAAGATTTAACTCGATTAAAATTATATAGAACTATAGGGGTGAAATTTGTTAAAGAACGATTTGAAGACTAAATAGAGTAGCAAGGGAGCACGATATATGATTCGAAAGGCTTCATTTTGAAGCATTTATGCAATTCCACTTTATTATTGTTATTTATAGT
Organism: Hedychium gardnerianum; assembly: GCA_038050645.1. NCBI lineage: Eukaryota > Viridiplantae > Streptophyta > Magnoliopsida > Zingiberales > Zingiberaceae > Hedychium > Hedychium gardnerianum. The sequence goes on along the minus strand of JBBUKS010000008.1, from coordinate 10,803,681 downwards.
TACTTGGAGGTGTAGATGAGAGGAAGCATTGATTGCATATACTTTTGGATAAAAATCAAAAAAGCACCCACATTTAATGAATTGTTAAATGGATGTCTCTTTTGTAAAAATTGTCAAATGAGCATCCCATCATATTTTTTATTCTAAAAATACTATTACTTTTAGTATTTTTGTAGTAGCTACAATTAACTGCTATAACTTGTAACTGTTACAATTAATTGGTACAATATGTAGTAGTTACTCTGTAGTTGCTACAACATGTTAAATATAATATATCATTCTAATCAAAATTATTATACATAAAATACTATTATATCAAAATATTCTTTATCAACTTATTCAAAATTAATGAAATCCCATTAAAATCATTTTAACTTGGTCAAAATTACTTTAATTTGTATAGTAACTACTTAATAGCTACTATAATACTATAACAACTAATATAATACTATTATAATATTATAGCAGCTATCTAAATAATCGCTATAACTATGTATTAGCTATCTAAGTAGTCGTTATGACTATGTAGCAACTACCTAGGTAGTTGCTATAACTGTTACAATAGCTAATACAATTATCAAATAGTTGTTATAAAAATTTTAAAATGATTTTGACCAAGTTAAATTAATTTTAATGGAGTTTAAGTAATTTTGATAAGTTGATAAAAAATATTTTGATATTATAGTATTCTATGTATAATAATTTTGATTAGAATGAAATATTATATTTTATCATATTATAATAGTTATTTTGTAACGGCTACACGTTATAATAATTGCCCAATAACAATTATACATTATAGTAGCTAGTTGTTGTTGCTACAATAGTATTGAAAGTAAAAATATTTTTGGAATAAAAAAAATATGATGGGATATTTTTTTATAAAAAAGGTGTCTGATTCATTAAGCTCTTTTGATTTTTTTCTTCTATATTTTCTTCTATTTGTTTATTGTAAATTAATGAGTGAACAAATTAAAACATTCATCTTAGATATTTTTTTGAATATTTTTTGTCTAAACAGAATAAACTTTTTTACCTTCCTATCGTCAATTCATGTCGGCTCAAATCTCTCCCATGGCGCGTTGTGACTACGAGTTTGCAGTGATCTCACTCGTGGCCATGAGGTTCATTTTTTCCCGTTTCTCATCTCCATTCCTTCTACTTTTCCTTTCTTTTTTTTAGGTTTTTTTTTTTAATTTGAATTCTTTTCCATCTTCAATCTAGACTTAGACCTTAGACCTTAGACCTTAGACCTTAGAGTAAATAGAGAGTAAAAGTATATGGATCATATAGTAGAAAGGTTTCAAGTGCGTTAAAATTTATTGGGTCAACACTTCAAATTTTCATTTATTATTCTTTTAAATTGATAATGCTTTGATACATTTATGTATCTTTATTTCTTTAATTTTAAGTATTAAATAACTATTAAAATATTATAAGTAGGGTACTTAATGAATGCTTTTAATAATAAATAGATGACTCCTTAATTCACCTATGAATAAATTTAGAACATCTATGCATACTCAAAACTTTTAGAATATTTTTTTTAAATAAAATATAAATCTTAATTTTTTAAATTATTATTTTTGAATATTTTACTTAATGAATGTTTTGCTAGGTCTTGTAATTGTTAAATATAGTCAAACTGTCATTGTTCAAACCTATAAGAATCAAGGGATTAGTGGGCCACCACCAACAATGACTAGCAGGTGCTTATATCGACTCCCATGCCACGCATACGGTCAACCATCGCTTACAGATGGCCACGCATCAATGGAATCATTAATCACACGAAAATAAGAGAAGCGGTGGAGAAAATAAGAGAAGCGGTGCAAGGTACCTAAGGTGACGGGATCCAGTGAGTCGGTGGAACCCCGGCAAGGAGCCCTTCGGTAATAAATCTCGCTCTCTTCTCTTCCCTCTCTGTCTCTGAGGCGGTGAGGTAAACGGCGACATGGCGGAGTACGACGAGGGCAAGAAGAGATCCAACGGCGTTATCGATGGGGACGAGGAAGGCGTGCGAGGGACGATCGAGATCGAGCTCGACCCTGTCACCCCTGGCGAAGGCGAGACGCTCTACTCCGTCCTCCGCGACTTCTTTGCCGGCGTCGTTTCGCCGCCGCCGCCCGCCCTCATCCAGAGGATCAAGTCATCCGCCTCCGAATCCGCACCCCGCCTTCAGGAAGCTTCTCGAAACTCGGCGAGGAACCTCTGCCTATGGACCCGCCGCGGCGGCCCCCTCCGCGCCCTCTTCGTCATCTC
>JBBUKS010000008.1:10785526-10796851 GCA_038050645.1 Hedychium gardnerianum | reverse complement strand
ACATTCAGCTCCATATAACATAGCAGGTCTAACTGCCGTTTTGTAAAACTTTCCTTTAAGTTTTAGAGGTACTTTACAATCACATAAAACACCCGACGCTCTCCTCCATTTCAACCATCATGCTTGTATTCTATGTAAGACATCTCTCTCAATTCCTCCATCGTTTTGTAAAAATGATCCTAAATATTTAAATCTCTCAGTTCCACACAACTCGTTATCTCCTATCTTAACAATTGTCTCATACAAACCCTCTCCCTTTAAAATTCTCATACAAATTGCTCCTTTTCCAAAAAAGAAGCAAATCCTCAAAACCATCACAAGCAACTCTTAGCCTCTAACACTCGTATTATAATTTATTGTCCCCGTAATCCTCAACCATTACTCCCACAAACCCCTCAATCTCTGTCTCTCAGCTTTGTCTCTTCCATTAGACATCATGGAGCCTAACAATGTCTTTCCACGCATGGTTGTCAGCGAGCATATGTCGTGAACTTCCCTCTTGGATTTTTTCTCTTGGGTGATAATAGCAGCCTACATACCAATGTCTAAGCCTGAATGAGTAATGTCAGAACTTTGCTCTAGCAATGTCATTTGCTCCTAGTTTAGTCAAATGCCTAACTCACTTGAGTTTTTCTCCCCCCTTATTTTATTCTCATGAGCATAGTAGACCTAATGGATTCTGCTAGTATGAATGAGACCTCTGAGCACTAATGATTCACTTTGTCAAGCAATCAACGATGGTGTACATGTCATAGCCTCTTTATGGAACAATGCCATCTGTAGGATTGAATGACACCGGCTAGTCGAATGGCTAAATTGTTTTTTATTTTGACACAAATACAAAACAAAATTTAAATACAAGTAATATATGCACCTATGTAAATGATATTAGGATCGTAATAGCATACTAGAAAAGTAGAAATACATAAAATAATACCAGTAATTTTGCGTGGTTCTTAAATGGCTAAATTGTTTGTTATAATGCATGTAGATTGTTCTTAATGCATGTTTGAATCAAGTCCTAATCGTTGCTCACGTAAGGGGGCTCTTCATCCTTTGCTTAATACTAGGATCCTTAAATGCTAGGGGCTAATTTGATAGAGCAAACTTTTGATGAAGTTATGTATATCAACTCTTGAGAGATACTTCTGTCAAGGATCAATCTCACATTCGATCTTTTGAAAAAAATCAAGTCATTCTTACTAGAATCAGTCCCCTTAGCATGGTTTTGTTACTAATTTCATTTAGGGAAGTAGCTACTATGATTTTTAACATCCCTACTTTAAGTTATGGATGATTTATCCTTCTCTTAGTAAATGTCCTTATGAATTTGTGTTTACTCTTGAGTGAGAGCTTTTCTAGATTGTGCTTCATCAACTGAGTATAAGATGGCTCCCTTGTAATAGGATCTTGTCTCTTGGTTGCTCCAGTAAGGGTTGATCTAGTGCACTTTTTGTGTTTCATGTTTGAGATAAGTTCCTTGTGAATTTCTTTTCTTGATGTTGAGATCCTAGTTAAGAGTTAGATTCACTTAGTATCTTCTAGATTGAACTATGGATAGCTTAAGGGTGCATCATATAATCAAGCAAGTGCCAATTAGAGATTCTTTGATCGAGGTGGATGTTCCTACTTGATTCTCTCAATTTATCCAACGCTTTATTTATGTGAAATTTATACAAATTATGAGCAACTAAATGTGAAGAGGATATAAATTGTTGTCAAAATAATTGAAATGAGGAAAACATTACTTATCAAGGGTAAAAATAAGATCATTTAATACATTGCTTCCTGTGTTTCATGTCATACTATTATGGAGCACTATTCATGAGGGTAATTAATTAGGGGTTCATTTTAAAAAAAAAAAATCAATGTGTTTTTGCACTTGTCTTTAAATTGTTTGTTCCTACGACATTGTGCTTATGGCAACTATTAATTAGATAGCTAGCCAACCAACCAACAAGTGAAACCTTTAGGACAGAAACCTAAGGTAGTCGTGAGAGTAAAGATAAACCATGGTGAAAACAAAAAATAATAATAATGAGTAACAACTAGTTTCGAAAAATTGAAAGTGATAATGTGAAAACTTTGAATTAACTATCCAACCTGAATAGGTGAGTTATTTATTTGTAAGATCGTCAAGGATGACTATTGTTTTCACCACAAGCATGAGTTTTAATTAGAAAATAAAAGAGTAAATTTGGGATGCGAATATTGATATATGAACAACCTCTGTGAAAATGATAACTTGCAACTATTAATAATATGAATTAAAAATGGCCAATATCCAAGAATGAATGTTTAAATGTACACATTTATACTAACGTGTGAATATAAAAGAGAATGCCTAATGAGTACGATGCATTTAACCGAGTGCTAAATAACACACTTCTTTCTTTATGTCACTTTTAAATTTGTGCTCATATTTTGGAATTTTTACAGGTTGGAAGTAGGGACAATTGCATGACAATTTGTGGATCTCATCAAAGATATGCATTTAGTTTAATTTATATTGTATTATGCTCTAATTACTATAGACCAAGTGCACAGAATGAATCTTGCCTCAGGTAGGCCAAGCTCAAGTATGGCGTGGTATTTTTAATATGGACCATATATGACCCACACATGTGCCCACATATCCTGCATATGCACTATGGTTGACTGCATACCTATAGCGTATGCATATGCTTTTCTAAAGCCTTGATTTTAAATAATGAGAAATCAACAAAACAGCTTCGCTTAACGTGCAAACAGTTGTTTCTGGATGCTTCTAAGATGTGACCTTAGCCAATGTGGATCAAAGATAGATAAAAGCAAAAAAAACAAAAAAAAAAACAAATGAAGGTGAGAAAAGTTCTTGGGCAGCTAAGATGGATGGAGGTGGAAACCCATGTTTTAAACTAAAATATTTTGTTCTTTGTTTCATTCTTGTGGGATAGGAGTGAGTGTTTTCCTTTAGTATTTTGTGTTTTATGTTTTCATGTGGATGTTTTATTGAGTTGGGATTTGTTCTTTAATTTTAAAAATATATATATAGTATTTATCTTGCATGTGCAACATAAACATTGTCACTAACTATAAATCCTAATAATTAAGCAAGATAGTTTGGTCTTAAATAGCAAATGATCAAAGACTATATCAAGTTGCTTTAGTGACAATTACGTCTTACAGTAATGAATTTTGAATCATACAATTCCTTTCATAATTTGAAATCTCGAATCATGCCAAAAGGCACAGTCAAATAGTATCATTTGATAAATTATCAAAATATGAAATTCCTCAAAAACCCAGCACAGCCAAGTTATCCCATGTTGTATCAATAATGTCGATGAGTATAGTGGCATACTAACATTCAACATCCTTTGACATGCTACAATCTGCATCAAGTTGAAGTGATGTTTGTTTTTTTCTTTTGTTCATGCAACACAATGTTAAAATTGTACAATTCTATATGGGAGATAGCAATAGAAATGCGTTCTCTTCTTATGCTTCTTTTTAATCTCCTTCCTCCCCCATCCAATTCTCCACCGGCACCATATGTCAATTGATATGGTACCAAAACAATATCGTTCCAATCAAAGTCCGAAACTCCGATACGGCTTGAGATTTTGAACCTTGGTTCCTTTCATGTTTTAAAAATGCAAAATAAAAATTCAGTAACTGTAAATCAGGAGGATCATAGTAGATATACATGTGTAACCTTTTATCATAGGACTTATGTCACCTTCCATGCTTAATTTAGGATCTTAATGATCACACTAGCAATCAACAATAGGTCAATGCCAAAGGTAACTAACCACTAAAGTTTATTTGTTTAATATTACATTTAGTAACAATCGGTTTGTTTTCCAATATCATACAGAAACTGAAGGATGGATATTTGTGGGGATTATAGTGTTAGGACCGTGAGGCTAGCTAGAGGGGGGTGAATGGAGAGCTTAATCTCTAGATGCAATTCTAAACTAGTCTTACTATCAATAGTAAGATCACATACACAATTAGCACAGCTGAATAAAACATACACAAGAAAAGCACTTCAATAGCTATCAATGTTGTTTACGTGGTTCAGCAATTGCCCGGAGTCTTACTCCATGGCCTATAATCCGTCAGTATATCACACTCGAAAAACCACTATCTTTCTCATTCTCGGTCAACTACCAAAGGTGGAGAAACCTCTTATAAGCACAAAGTTTAAAGGGATTACAAAATAATTCTTAAGAGGAAATACACAACTTCAATAGGGTTTCACCAACTCTATTTCACCCACCTTGAAGTCACCATAAAGCCCTCCTTTTATAGCCTTCAAAATCTTCTTACTTAAGTTGCTTGCTGCCCAACAGTTGATTGGTATGAACCATCAGTCGTCTGATCCATCACAATCCGCCTGTTGTTACACAGCAACATCTCCATTTTGCTTTTCAACTCAGCATCAGTCAACTAGCAACTTGCAGTCGTCAACTAGCAACTTGCAGCCAACTGATGTACCATTAGTGACTGGGCAACAAACAGAAATATATTCTATTCACTGGCTCCTTGACAATTGTCTAGTCGACCCAACCATCAGGATTCCACATCAGTCAATCAAAATCATAAACACAGCTTACCACAACGTTGGAGTTTTAGTTTATCAATTGATTGTTTCATCAGTCAACTCAATCACAGGTAGACTATTTTATACCAGTCAACTGACAGAAACAGGTCAAGTCAAACTGACAGAAACAGGTCAAGTCAATCTTATGTTGAATTCTACCCTTGCCCCATTGCGTACAGGTTAGTTCCTCGAATGCGCATAAGCCCTTGGTTTCTTCACATATCATCTTTCACCTCTTCACCTATGTAATCCGCCTCCATTCACTGTCATCCTCACTGCCTCGATGCTCTCGTTTTACGGTCCCTTGGTTTGTCTCATTCAATCTTCTCTAATTATTTACGGAGCTCAAGCAATCGAGCTGCCACCATGCTAGGTCATTAGTCTAGGGATACTCTAACACCACCTCAATGCTCTTCATCCTACAGTCTGTGATATTTCATATCATCCTTCATCCTTCCCTGATTTCTTCACACCTTCAAGCCACTCATCGTCTGGTCATCACTCAACCTAATCGAGCGACAAGCTCTCTAAGCTCCATGTGTGTTCTAGCGAGTCTCTCCACGCTCAAACGCACATATTAAAACACAATGAATCCAAGACCAAATTTAAGCACTTCGTCCAAACATCAAAATTTAAAGTCACGCTGAACCACTTGGGTATGACTGCACCACAATACAATGGCAAACTTTCACTTTAGAACGTTTTAAATTGTATGATAGGACTTATTATTGGTTTTCACTTGGATCTTCACGCAATCAAGCAACAACTTAATTTGCCAGACAAGTGAAACATTAAACACATAACAAGCACTTAAAGCTAGGAGCACTTGGTTTGAAAACTTGACATTCAAAGCCTTGAGAGTGGACACATAGCATAATCATTCAGGTGAGATGCATCTTCAGTGAAACATGTTACCTACAGTTTGCCTTTAAAGTACAGCAGATCTAGTTTTTCCTACTTAGGTTTCATAAAACAAATTCCAGGTAAGAAAGCATGGAAAGAGTCAAGACAAAAAGTGCATCCAACCTGTAGTCAATTCGCGGGATGAGAGCCTCCCATGGGCACATGCAGTCAAAACAGCTTCAAGAACAAAGGGAAGTGCTTCTAGTATCTCCCATGCAGGAAGCATTGGTCTTTGAAAAGAATCTTCAGTTGAATTAACAGGTGATCCACTTATGCTGCTGCTTGAGTTTGATGAAGGGTTACTAGAAACAGGTCCACATTTTGACATTTTTCGGCAAATCATGCTCAGAATCTTATTAGCAAGTTGGTGTACAGGATTTTTACTAGAAAGACCAGAAAGGGTTGAGGCTATACAAGCTTGATTCTGGAAGTACCAAGCCCTTAGTCTTGGAAATGAGTCGATGTAAACTGGTTGACTTGGCGGTGCATTAGTAAGAGATAGTCTATCTACATCAGAAGAGTTCTGCAGACCCAAACGGCTATTGTGCATCAGTAAGAGATAGTCTAGTGTTAATTCCAGCCTAACAGGGCCTCCACGACCTGCTATACAGTGTTCCTGAGGCGGCTTGTAGAACTTCCACAACCGAAGAAGAAAGAGGAATGCACAGGAGAACACTGTGTAAACAGAAGATTCCTCAGAAGTGCTTGATTTATGACTGGAAAGGGGTGAAAGTGACCCAAAGAACTCACAAAGTGGCATTAAAGTTGCTGCAACTTCTGGAACCTGAGATACCATGAACTTAAATCACTGATGAGAATAAAATGTAAGTAAGATACATGAAGGCAATTAAGCATAGATTATGCATTTCAAACAATCATTGCTGAAATTCCCATTATTTTTATCTATAAACATGAAAATCAAATAAATAGACAATCATTATATAATAAGGCATGATAACCATCCTAGAAATGAAATATATCACCAAGTGTTATCAAATCATGAAAATGTAGCTACATTAACACTTAGAATTTAATAAGTTGAATAAGCTTAATTGTGTGGTAAAATTAATTTATGCATATTATAGTACCATCCTTAGTGGCATCAAATTATTAAAAGACGAAGAGAGTTGTTAACAAGGAATGAAGCTCTCAATTGTTATCCCAACTTAATATGGGTGAATCAACTATTATCATCCAATTGTTGGCATCTCTTAATCTAACATATATAACGACCTAAATGATTTGGACAACTAATAAAGATTAGACCTAATCGCATTAACTAACTACCTCTAGGCATCCATTTTCTAGGAATGTTCTTTGCCTTTTTGTATTCAGTCCAAGTGGATTAATTTATTAGGTTAGGTTGGCCTCTATCTATAATCAATGAATAGGAATTCTCCTTAAATATTACATTAACCTAGGTCGATCTTACTATAGCAGACTCTAGCTTTTAATAATTATGTTTTGGGCTTTTTGAGCCAATCATAAACTTTCTAAGGATTTCTTCAAACTTACCACTCGTGATTTAAGATTCTAATTTTCAAGTTCAAGTTCCTCAACTTGAAAGTTTATCAATTACATGAGATTCATCACAATACGGTGGATATGCACTAATCTTATCTAATGTAAAGACTAATTTCTTTAAATAATTGTTTTTTTTTCTTTGGACTTCTAGTGCGTAAAATGATCCATATAGCCGACCCCACGTAGTGGGATAAGGCTCGGTTGTTGTTGTTGTTGTTGGACTTCTAGTAACATAGTTAAGCTAGCAATAGTGTCAAGCATTTCATCTACTACAGGAGAGTTTAAGTCAAGTCCATATTGTGCAAAGCTTCCCCTTCTCTAGTGATAGTTTCTCTCCTCCATCACTTGAAGATACTCCTCGTGAACCGATATATGCCAAAGTTTAAAATCTTAAACTGTGCCAAATTTTAATTTATGATCAAAATGATTCAGTTTCGGTGTCATATCGTGTCGTGCGATTTTGGAACTTTTTAAATATAAATATATTAATTAAAGATATTATTAATATTTAATTGTTATAGATGCCTATTATTAAATTATATTTGCGATGTTAAAGGAGTTTACGTTTTGATATTACATCGTAAAATGCTTGGTTTATTGAGTAAAAGTGAATTAAGAATTAACTAAAGTCAACAAGTATACATGATAGGATTAAGTAAATTTAAAGTGGATTAATTAGAATTATTTTGATCAATTTAAAATTAAATAAAATTTATATGTACAATAATTTAATTTATAGTAGTATATTTTATAAATTAGAAATTATATTATATTTAACTTTTTATTTTTTTAACAATTTGTTTCCCTATAGACAGATGAAGGAGAAAAAAAAATAATCATATTTTTTTCTTTGTTTATCTCGTGGACTGATGAAGTTAGAAAAAATTAACCATTCTTAAAGAAATAAAGAAGGTTTTTTTTGTCTCTATTTACTCTCATTGATGGATAAAGGAGGGGGAAAACATAACAATAAAAGAGGAAAAAGTTAATGGTTTAAAGAGAAAATAATTAACAGACGAAAAGGAATTAAAATTAACCTTTTCAAAAAATTAAAAATATTAAAAAAAAACACGACTATCACAACCTCGTGAGGATGCCGTAAGGTCGCAATTCACAGCTCTGTTCCGATGTCGGAGGGTGGACGGAATGGTAAATTCTGCCAGAACCACCCGACATTGTATTTTATACCATGGTACATGCCTCCGAGCGTATATACTTCTATTTCAGAACACACCCATAATGAATAACCATAGTGTTATATTTGCACCTTTGTGTTGCATTATACTTGTTGATATATACTTGTTGTTCCGAAATATACTTATTGTTTAAGTTGCCCTAGTATAGACATCTTTTGTTATTCTTCTTTTCTTTAAATTTGTCTTTTCCCTTTTCCTTGATTTTTCTCAAATTTGGACAATTATCCTTAATGTTCCCTTGATTGCAATTAAAACAGCTTCCCACCCCCTCTTCTTCTATTATCTTTTTTTACCGAGTGTCTTTCTAATTTCACTTCTATTTAAATTCTGATTCTTCTTGAAAGTCATCTTCACCATATAGGCTATATGTGATTCTTCATCACTCTATGATAACGATAATGCTAACGGTGATAAAAAGGTTTAAAATTTTAAGTTATGTCGGAGTTTGTCTCAAATAAAAAGATATCATTTCGATAACGTATCATTCCATCTTGATATGCTTTCGCTAAAGGGCAGCCCGTGCATGAAGCCTGCATTGCAAGAGATTGTTTTCATGACTAAACTCGTGACCTCAAGATCATATAGTAGTAACTTTACCATTGCGCCAAGGCTCCCCTTCACTCGTGTGGTTTAGATAATTTCTAAAACTATATAATTAATTTCTAAAAACATTTAAACTTATTATACATATATATTTGAATATTTAAAATTATGTTTATTACTAAACTATATAAATAAAAGGGCAGTTATGCACAAAACTCCCGTCAATGCAGGGTCCTAGGGAAGGGTATATTAATACAGGGTCCAGGGAAGGGTCTATTATACTCAGTCTTATCTTACTTTGCAAGAGGTTGTTTCTGATACTCGAACCCGTAACTTCTAGGTACAATGGCAACTTTACGGTTGGCCAAGGCTCCCCTTCATGGATATAAAATTTTAACTTACTAAAACTATATAAGTGGGGTCGGTTATATGGATCCTTTTACGCCATTAGCTCTATCCCCTACTATATCATCATCTATATTTAAATAAATTTTATCTTGTTTATTGTTGGTAACCAAGTCTTGTTTGATCTTCCTCTTCCTCGTTTGATGTGTGTATTTGTCATAGTTTCACATCGGCTAACTGGAATATTTATTGGTCATCTAAGTACATGCCCGTACCATCTCAAACATATCTCTCGAAGTTTTTCCTCGATAGATGTTACTCCAACTTTCTCTCTAATGCTCTCATTTCTTATTCTATCCATTCTCATATGTCTACACATCCACCTTAACATCCTAATCTTTGCAATTCTCATCTTCTGCTATGTGCTCGAGTCATAGCCCAATATTCAGCTTCATATAACATAGAAGGTCTAACTGTCGTTTAGTAAAATTTTCCTTTAAGTTTTAGAGGTATTTTACGATCATATAAAACACCCGACGCTCTCCTCCATTTCAACAATCCTGCTTGTATTCTATGTAAGACATCTCTCTCAATCTCTCCATCATTTTACAAAAATGAGCCTATATACTTAAGGCTCTCAGTTCCACACAACTTGTTATCTCTTATCTTAATAATTGTCTCATCACATCTAATATTGTTAAAGTTAAATTTCATATATTCTGTCTTTATTCTACTAAATGTAAAACCTTTTACTTCTAGTGTTTCCCGTCAAAATTTTAATTTAGCATTTACTCTTCACGTGTCTCATTTACCAAACACAATATCCAAACAACATACATCACGGTACTATATAACATACATCACGATACTATATCTTGAATGTGTCAAGTGAGTTTATCTATGATTAGTATAAAAAGATAAGGACTTAGAGCTGTGATGTGGGAAATCGCAAGTGTATAATTCTATCGTCAAGTAATAAAAAGATTGAATCCACAGGGACTGTTGATTAAACACTAATTGAGTTTGTGAAGTTAGAAATCTAGACAATTTGGGGTTGTTAAAGTCACGAACTAGAGCTTAAGGAATCGAGAGAGAGAGAGGGAGAATTGAGAGGGTTGAGAGAATTTGAGAGAGAAAGAGAGAGTGAGCAAGATCACCGAGAGAGTGAATTGATTGAGGGAAATGATTCAAGGACTTCGGTTTCACATCAATAATTGTAAACACTTAATCTATATTTGTTTTCTATCCTCAATGGTTATTTATGTAAATAGACTATGCTATGTATCCGATGTAAACTTTAAAAACTACACCAGCATTTTAATTCCAATTATCCTCTACCTTCAAAGCAACAGAGTTGGGGTTGCTTTCTTAAGGAGATCTCAATCACATGATCCTACAACCCCGAGAAGCCTACTCTTACATTATGGCTACGAATTAGAATCGATTGTTAAGATTTAAGACAATATATTACTCCTCGTGGTATACCGATCTACTTTCATAGTCGACTCTTCACGTCTCGGGGTTTTACGGATCGAAGGATTGGATTCTCCTTTCGGTCATTCTCCAAATCCTTGTGGGATACGAATCTTGTGCTTTTGACATATCATGTGTACACAGTAGGCTCGGACCATAAACAAGCATTTCATCAAATAGACAAATGCAAACTCTATAGATTCAAACGAAAGAGATGTTTACATATCAATAGGGCTACTCCTTAATCTTAGAATCAAAAGTCTACTCTATTGTAAAGGAATTACAATACAAAAATAATGAAATAAACATTCTTATAATCCAAAATAGAGAATTGAGAGGAAGAAATGTTTAACGATATTTACAAGAAATGTCTTCGAAAGGAATCTTTACTCCGGAGGTGGACGGATCGTCTTGATGAAAGAAGATAACTGCTCTAGGATTATCCCAAATCCCTCTCCAAGGAAGGGGCGGAACCCCCGATCCAAGATGAGTTAAGCAAGGATTTGCTAGACCGTTTTATACCTCCCTAAACTTTCCAGATCTGCCTCTTGGTTGGGTGCCGCCCAAACCCATTTTTGACCCCTTAGACAAGGTTTTCTCTAGTTGGACTCTGAATCAAAGTTGTAGATCTTAAAATTATTTTCAATTTGATAGGTCGAATATCCCGAAACTCCAACCAAGTCAAAAGTTATGACCGTTTTAAGATTGGTTGACAGTGTTAAACCAGAGGCTGACACGGGTCCTGCCCACCAA
>JBBUKS010000008.1:10759454-10776236 GCA_038050645.1 Hedychium gardnerianum | reverse complement strand
AAACCATGAGGGCCTAGGCCCAAAGTGGATAATATCATACCATTGTGGAGATATCTAAATTCCTTCGGTCCTAACATTATCAAAAACCAAAGTGAGTCGGGTGAAGATCGATTTGACCCCTCTATAGGTGATCGAGGAGCCCCTAGTTGATCGGGTAGCGACATTACTGTTATTTATCGGATGGTAGTTGTAACCACATTAGTACCTGTACAGGCGACCGGGAAGGCTCCAGGTGACCGGACAAGTACTATAAAAAGGTTTTCGAGATAGAGGTTGAACACAACCCATCAGAACTTATTCATGACTACTATTAAGCTTATATGCTCATGCTCTAGTGCTCTCTCGTTTTCTATGTTGCAACACGCTGCAACCCACGTTTCATTTTTGATTAGCAACACCTAGAGTAACATTTTCATTTATTTTTGTGTTTCTTTATTAATTGAAATTTGTCCTTTTAACTTTTTATATTTTTTTTTCTGTAAGGTTTCTCCACCTAGGAGAAATGAATAATAAAAATCACATTTTATAATTGTTGTGTCTGTCAATACTTCTGTTTTAGTTAGTCAACTGCTTGCATGCTTAATCTTAGTTGAATCTTTTTGCATGTTTACATTGATCTAGCTATACTTGATTGAATCAGTTTCTAAGTTATATTTATTTTCGTTGTGCTACTTTGACTGATTCAACTATTTCAATTATTTTTATTTAAATATCTGCTCATAAAATTTGTAACGTTATTCACCCCCCCCCTCTAGCATCGAGTTCTATCCTACACTAATGTCATGCTATAAGGAACCAATAAACAACACAATGCATGATGACATATAAGGATGATATGATGCAACAAAAAGAAAAAATTTATTATGCAAAAATATAACCAAAAAACTAAGCTAAAGGACTAACAAAATTAACAAAAACTAACTAAATATAAACTAAAAATTAACTAAGCTAACATACGTACCTCCCCCCCCCCCCCACCCCCACTTAAAATTTTTAGTGACTCAATGAAAACAAAAAAGAAAACTAGCTAATCCCGACCATGAGGAGGAAATCTAAGTAACCGATGGAGTGTACCTAAATGTTCGTGGTAACAATAGAGGCAATCAATTTTTCAAGTATCCCTCTCCATTGAGGTTTGATGTTCCTCCTCTCGCTGCCACTCTTGTTGTTGTCGATCAAGAAAATCAGTGGCCTGTCCGTAGAAGACATTCATCCTTTGAATATATTGTTGCACCTTATTGTATTGATCATGTGTCAACTGCCCCTGCTCCTCCAAGAGGCATTGGTGCTCAACATGCTTTGCACGAATGGTGTCAAAGGAGGTGCAGAAATAAGATAAATCAAACTTGGCATGACCTGCAAAAGAATCAAATGCAAAGGAATGTCTAGCAAGTATGAGTCTAGAGAACAAAGGTCTAGGGTGTTCCATGGGGGCGGGGGCCTGGTGCACCCAATTATCACGATTTTGGATAGTGGTGCGCTCGGGATTTGGCAATCTAATGGGGTATCCATTTTTCGGAGCAACCCATAACCATCTTCATCCTTAACAATCATTTTCATCGCCAAACAAGCATCAAGATCTTCCTCAAACTACCATGAACAATTTCAAGTTCATCTAGATCATATCCTAGTCACAACTATTTGTGTAATTAATCCACCAAAAACTATGGTTCCCATAGGAGCTTTTTCAATTTTAACAAGGTGGCAGAAAAAATGGAACCCCGTATCGATATGAACATTACAGATCTTGGCGTATAGAAAAAATAATTCACTTTTCCTAACTACCCCTTCGCAATCTCCATGGCAAAAAATGGTATTACTCATGACACGATGGAGGTAACAAAAAACTTGTTTTGAAGACATGTGGCTTTGGCTTTGGCTTTGGAGGGGTCATATTGGTCTTCCTAATCTACAATTTCCTCCCAAAAAGATTTGCTATTAAAACTTTAAGGAATTTCCTCTCTCCTTCATAAGGCAAACCATAACAAATGTTGAATTCCCCCAAAGTCCACTCATATTCCCTATTAAACAAGCCAAAACTTTTTTTTCCTCATCATGACCTTCTCCTATCAAAATATCAACTGAACTCAAGAACTCAAAGATTATCCTAGAGTAGATGGGATATCTTAAATTCATCAAATCATCCCACCCTATTCTATTGATCATCCTAAAGACATCATCTTTAATCCCTAGTGTTTCTAAGGCATGGTTATCAATATATCTAGTGCAAACAATCTTATGTTTTACAAGCAAATCAAAATGAGATTTATGATCATTATTTCTAAAAATAATTCTATATAAGTTTGCGTTACCTTCGTCACGTCCCTTTCGTTTCCCTTTGTCTTTGGCAATGTCCTTGCCTTTGTCTTTGTCTCTATCTCCCCTACTCAATCCAACTCCGTGTCAAATTCTCTTAAGCATCTTGAATAGTTGATAAGAAAGAGTTAAGAAAGGGGGTGAGGCTTGAGAAAATATTAGAAGAAAATGAGAGGGGGTGTTCAAGAGAGGAATGTTCCTTCTCTTGAAGAAGAAAGAGCAGTTTGCTTGAAGGAAGAGGAGAGAGGAAAATCAAGAGAAGAGAGATCCTTATGTTGATGGTTCAGACCAAAGTTGGGGGAAAAGGATAGAAATAAGAAGAAGATTTCTTCTTTGGTAGGAAAGGAGGAGAGCAACATAGGGTTACTTCAGGAAAGACAGCTTCTTGGAGAGGAGGAAGATGAGGGAAACTGAAATCAAGGGCTTTAGAGAAGTTTGGGAGTTCTTCATTTAGGGGTTGAGAGGAAAGAGGAAGAGATTTGAAAAAGAGAAAAGTGGGCAAGGGCTAAAGGAAGTGAATTACATCCTCAAAAATTAAGGTTTTATACACTTTGTTCGGTTGCAACACGGTCATGTCTGGGAGACACGACCTGTCATGGACAATTTTGTAACCAAAAGCATGCCCATGTCTCTTATTTTTTTGAGAACACGAAGGCACGGTTGTGCCTCGACCGTGTATCATTTTTTTTTGAGAATGCAAAGGCATGATGTGTTATAATATCAAGGCATGTGGGACATAGATGTACTTGAAAAGCACGTCCGCGTGTGTCTCCTTCTGGGTAAGGAAGCACGGTCGTGCCTGAGAGGCATGGCCATGTCTAGCTCAAATTCGTAACGCTTGTTCGATTTGGGCTAGTTGTGCAGTAATAACTCCCAATTGACAAGTGTCCATTGCATGTCCTGCATCACCAAAAACTTCACAAGATACATTAGCAACATTCACAGAATTTACATTAAATGTATCAAACCTCTTTTCCAATGTGTCCGTCTTTGCTAAGATCAAGTCTAGGATGTTTACATCATACTTACTAGCAATCTTGATAGGGTTACCTCGTTTGAATGCCCACTGATGATAATTAAGCATCATGCTCTCAATGATCTTCTCAGCCTCATCTAATCCTTTGTTCATTACAGTTACACCAATTGCAGAGTCTAGGGACACCGTCGTCTAGTAGGTAATTCTATTATAGAAGTTGTGGATGATGAGCCACTTCTCTAGTCTGTGGTGAGGGCATTGGCGTAGAAGTCCTTTAATCTATCCTAATCTTCAAATAAGGTTTCTCTATCTTTTTGCATAAATCTTGTGATAAGATTCCTCATGTGAGCTGTCTTGCTTGGAGGGATTTTTTTTTCAAAGAACCATTGTTCACATTGTTCCCATGTAGTTATGTTATTTGCCAGAAGAGAGTTTGGCCAAGCCTTGGCCTTATCCCGCAATGAGAATGTGAAAGGAGCAATCCGATCACATCTGCAGATGCACCATTAATTTTTATTGTACCACAAATCTTTAGAAATATTTTTAAGTGTTGATTGGGATCCTCAATTAGTCCTCCGCCAAACTAGTTTTGTTAAACCATTGAAATCACAATAGACTTTAGTTCAAAGTTGTTGGCCTCTATTGAAAGTCTAGTGATGCTAGACCTTAGGCCTCTAGCGCTTGGTGTAGTGTAGTCTTTCAATGCTTTGTTTGCCATGGTTGTCGCTTGGGTTTGCTTAGCCTCTAATTGCTTTTGCAAGTTCTGTCTTCGATGGAATGTCCTATCAATTTTAGAATTGACAGGAAGAAGATTTCTTGACAAGTTAGATCTTTGCATAAAAGGGAAACAATCACGATCACCTACAAAATAGAGTTATTAAAATAAAAGAAATGTAGAATTTAAAAAAAAAAAGTAAGAAAATGCAGAATTGTAAGCAAGAAAGAAAGAAATCTAGATTAACTAAATTACTAATTAATCAATATCAATTAAAATAGTCCCCGACAATGACGTCAAAACCTTGTTGTGTACAATCCACAAGTGCACGACTGTCATCAAGTAATAAAATATCTATCCAACGAGGAATGTTAATTAAGTACTAATTAAGTTTGTGAAACTAGTTATTTAGAGAATCGAAGTTGTTCAAGAGAGAGAGAGAGAGGGAAAGTGAGAGTTGAGAGATTTGAGAGAGGGTCGAGAGCAATCAAGAGGTCGAGAGCAAGTGAATGGTTGAGGGAGAAATTTGGATTGGGGGAAACGATTCTAGAACTTCGGTTTCGCTACGATGTTTGTTGACATCCTAAGTATTGTTTGCTTTTCTATTTCTATGTTTATTCACATGTAGGTGGACCTATCCCGAATTACTGACATAGACTTTTGAAATTATACCGGTGTGCCTACCGAAATTTGATGCCTCTTTTCAAGGAAACTCACTAGTATGACTGCTTTCCAAAAGGTGTTAGGGAACCCCACGATTCTCCTAGATTATTTTCTCTACTTCGTGATGTTGAATCAGGGAAAACCCATTGAGATCTGTGATGGCCAATGGTGCCCTTCTGGGAAAGATCATCATCCCCTCATGGCAAGCCGACCTATTTTCAAGGTGACATTGCTAGTTCGATCATTTTCTAGAAAACCCCTATCACTAGAGCCTCTCGGTTACCTAGATTATCTCCTCTACTTTGTGATCGACTCTCCATGTCCCATGACATTAATGGATTGAAGATTTGGGTTCACCTTTCAATTCTTTCCCCCATCTCATGAGATGCGAATGTGCAAGTTAGTATCACAATTGTGTATGCATAATAAAGTCAAATCAAGGAATACACATGTCATGCAATAGAGAAAGGTAAACAAATACTTAATTCAAATGCCAACAATTATATCGAGATACTTTCTAATCCTAGAATCTGGAGAACTACTTCATATAGATGGAGTTACAACCGAGAGACATCAAAAATAGCAAACTATTATTGGTGCAAGGAGCACCAGATAATTGAACATGAGTTTTGATCTTGACAAAGGTTCAAAATTAAGTCTATTGTGATCTAATGGGATTGACTAAGTGTGCAAGTAGTTCAACTAGAAAGTCTTAGTTGAGACTAGGCAAAGAAGTCCTGGTTGGTTGAACTGGGCAAAGAAATCCTGGTCAAGTGGACTAGACAGAAGTCTTGGTAGATGAAGGACGTCGGGCATAAATTCCTAGGGGTCGAGGACACTAGGTAAGAAGCCCTAGGGGTCAAGAATATCAGGCAGAAGTCTAGACGAGTCGAGGATCAGACATCTAGCAAGAAGTCCCGAAGGTCAAAATCGGATACTGAGCAATGTCCAAACAGGTGTGGAGGACCGGATGTTTGGCACCAAGTAAATTCTCCTGAGAGAAGTGGGTAGGATGAGTTTCCAGAAAGGGAACAATATGTGTTGGTTTGACCTAGGGTTTCATTAAAAATTCAAAAGTCAGAACCGAATAGTCTTTTAACTATCAAACTATTTTTAATTTGCTTTATACTTGTTGTGCTAACATTGTGGTGTAGGAATATGAAATCGGAAGTTGGACGGAGTTAGGGGATTCCAAGCCACCGGATTGGGTTCAGGCGCCCAGAGGTTCGAGTGACCAGATGAGATCCAGGCACCCAAAATACCCCGATCTTAGCCATGCGTGAAGCCGAGATGGCACACTCCGATTAGTCGACACACGTCAGCTTCCAAGCGCTCGGAAGGGATCCAGGTGCTCGGGAAGGGATAAAGTCAACTCGAACGAGGCTTCGACCAGATGTCGCAACGTTAGAAGTTCAGGTACTAGGAAGGGATTCAGGCGTCCAGAGGTGAATAAACTACGACAAAAGCGGATCGAATGAGGCCTAGCTAGGGCATCCGGAAGGGATCCAAGCATCCGGATAGGTCAATAAAAGAAGCCTTTGACCAATAGCTTCAAAGAAGATCACACATGCTCAGATGACTTCCATGCTGCTCCGAAAAACTATTACAATGCTGAAACACTGCTCCTACAGCAAAGTTCAACTCCAGATCTTAGTTTATTGGCATTTTTTTTTGTACTAGTCTTTTTTCGTACTCGGTTTTTAAAAGGAACGTTAAAGCATTACCTTCCTTACCTTTGTAAAGACGAGTCTCCTTCTTGATTAAGAAGGAGATTGATAGTGGATTGCCCATCGTAAGCAGTCAATGATTACGGGCCTTGGACTAGCAACATGGGCCGTGAACCAAGTTAAAAAGAAATTTTGTCTTTATGTGCTTTCTTTTTATTCTACTACATACTCTTAAATGAGAAATGTGAAAAAGTGACACGCGCTATTCACCACCCCCCCTAGCGCTTTTCTTTGATCCTACATTTACAACTCAAAACTGGAAATAGAGAGAATAGAAGGTTTATCCAAGTGTTGTCGGTGTCTTCGAAAGAGTCTCCAAGCTCCGATGGTGGATGGATCATCATGACGACTAGTGGAACTACTACTCTAGGGTTCCTTGGAAAGGGAAAAAACCCTCCTCCTTGACTTAGGAGGTTCTTGAGCTTTTTATAGTCCTTCCAACCATCAAAAATGGTTGGAAATCACACAACCGTCGGGGTCAAAATTGTCATGGCACAGTCTTGTCTGTGCTTCACTCGGGGGAGAAAATCACGGCCATGCCTGGGAGGCACAGTCGTATCTGGGAATCTACTCGGCTCTAAGGTGAAAAGCACAGTCGTGCCTGGGAGGCATGGCCATGTGAAATCCGGCTTGTCTTTTGTCAACTCTCTGTGGTGAAAAGCACGGTTGTACCTCCTAGACATGACCATGTGAAATTCGGCTTGTCCATCGCCAACTTACTATGGATAACAACATGGCCATGTCTAGCAAATCCTGGAAACTACTATTCTTTCTATGGTGAAAAGCATGACTATACCTGAGAGGCACGACCATGTCGAATTCTAGAGACGCCATTTTTGCTCCTTTCCTCGATTAACTTTGGTCAGAGAAACACGCTCGTGTCTTGGGACACGACCAGAGCATGTTCCTTGCTTCTCATCCGTGTTCCAAGGCTTTTATTCTCTAATTTAGCTCCATTTTTCTTCCTATTAAACAAAAAGCGCAAGAGTAAATCTCTGAATGGAAATCATGAAAACAATAAAAAGTAGATGTAAGTATACGAAATATGCTAATGAGATGACACAGAATGTATGTTAAACAATACTAAAAATAATGCAAGAAATACATACATCTCTCCCCTGGTTGGGAACCCTAGAGTCATCATTCAAAGAGTTGCCACAATGATCCGTCCACTGATTGGAGCTTGGAGTTTCTTCCGAAAATCGACAACCATCTCGATAAGCCTTCTCTTCTCCTCCTTCTCTATTTGGAGTTGTTAGATGTTTTCTTTAATGTATTATGGTTGTAACTCCATCTCTATGAAGTAATTCTCTTGATTCTAGTACTAAGGAGTAGTTCAATGTAATTATTGCCATTTGAATTAAGTAATTATTTATCTTTCTCTATTGCATGACATGTTTATTCCATAGTCCGGCTTTATTATGCATACTCGATTGTGACACTAACCTGCACCTTCGTATCTCACGGGACCCGGGGAAGGACTGAAAGGTGAAATCCAAATCTTCAACCCATAAATGTCTGAGACATGGAGAGTAAGTTATGAAAGTAGGCCGGTATACCACGAGAGGTATTAGATTTCTTCCCCGACATGGGATCCATTTGCTATCATAGAGCGTAATAGGTTTGCTCTGATTCGGCAACACGAAGCAAAGGAGGGCAACTAGGCAATCGTGGGGATTCATGATAGAGTCCTCTCTAGGAAAGCAGTCATACTAGCAACGCCTCGAAAGTAGGCGTCGTGTTTGGATAGACACACTAGTATAATTCCAAAAGTCTATATTGGTATGGCCGAATAGATAACCTACATGTGAACAAACATAGAGATAGTAAAATAACAATATTTAGGATGTCAATGATCATCGTGGCGAAACCGAAATCCTAAAATCATTCCCCCAATTTCGGATTTCACCCTTGACTTCTTGCGATCTGAGCTCTAGACTATCTCTCTCTCTCTCAATTCACACAATCTATGATTATATAGATAACCTATTTCATTAACTCCATCAGTACTCGATTTACAGTCCTCGTGGGATCAATAATCTTTATTACTTGATAACAAATGTGCACTTTCGAATTGTACACAACATGACACTTAGTGGTTTCCCAAATCTTACTATGGAAGTCTATTTACTCTTTGATAGATGTCGTCACCACTTAAACAAAGAGGTGGAGAATCTTTTTAAACCTTACTTTTTCAAAACTTATATGCTTGTCTTCTATAAGGATGATTGTTAGGACCCATGCGAGTTAGAGGGGGGTGGGGGTGAATAGCTCTAATCGCTTTGTCTCAATCTTGTGCTCGTATTTTGAATGTGAAGTTGAAATTTTGATTCAAACTTGACTCCACATGCGCAACTCCAAGATTTACTTGGTATTCGCCTCTTAGGCGACTAATCTAAGGACTACTCCTAGTGATCTCCCTCCACTATAAACTTCTCTTTTTTAGATACCTTCCGGAGGCGGAGAAGTCTCTTACAACAAGTTATTACAAGAACAAATATAAGTAATACAAAATAAAATTGGAAATGAAAGCAAAAACACTTTACAATTGAGAACTTTGCTTTGGATGCTTGTTTGCCACTTTGGAATTCCTCTTGATGGTTGCAAATGCAGGAACACTTTGCCTCTAACCTGTCAAGAATCGACAACAAAAGACTCCTCGAAACCCTTCTTTTAAACCCTTTAGGTCGGGGATGATTTTCTCCTATCAGTCAACTAATCTTACCCATTAGTTGATTGATATGCCTCCGACACTATTCCTGTCATTGAACGTCCACTGAATCTTCTGAAATCTGTTTGATTTTGTTGATAATTTGAACATCAGTCGACTGATGTAAACCATCATTCGACTAATTAAATCAGTCAGATCAAACAAGTGAATTTGACTCGCTTCTATTTAATTCTGATCGACATCAGTCGACTGATGTGAACCATCATTCGACTGATGTAATCAGTCTAATCAAACAAGCAAAATCAACTCACTTCTATTCAGTTCAGTTCACGAAGCCATCAGTCTATTGTTATCAACTATCAGTTGATTGATGTCATCAACGAATTGAACAATCAAACCAACTTGCTTCTGTTTGATTTTTAAAGTCATCATTCGACTGATATCAACCATCATTCAATTGATGTCATCAGGTGAGTTGAACAATCGAATTGACTTGCTCCTATTCAGTTCCTAAAGCCATCAGTCAACTGATACCCATGATCAGTCGAGTGATACTTGAGTTTTACAAACATAGATATCTGAACGAGCTCCGTTTCACATCGAAATTTGCTTCATTCTGATATCCGAGTCAAAAGTTATAGCCTTCAGAAGCTTACCCTATTAGAACTTCCTTGTTGTCTGGCATCCGATCAACCTTGACTTGCTAGGACTTCATTGTTGCCTGACATCCAGTCAACTTGACCTACTAGGACTTCACGTCTCAAGCCAACTCTCTATTGGACTTCTGACCGCCAAGTGTCCGGTCAATCATGATCCACTTGGACTTTTCTCTTGCCAACTATCTGTTGGACTTTCGATCACCAAGTGTCAAGTCAACCGTAACCCACTTGGACTTTTCATCTCGTGTTAACTCCATATTGGACTTCCGACCACCAAGCGTCTGTTCAACTTTGATTCACTTAGATTTTTCTCTTGCCAATCACCTATTGGACTTCCGATCACTAAGTGTCCGGTCAATCATGATTCACTTAGACTACCTGTTGGATTTCTGATCACCAAGTGTTCAATCAACCATTACCCACTTGGACTCTCTGTCTCGTGTCAATTCCGACCGCCAAGTGTCTGGTCGACTGTGACCCACTTAGAATTTTCATATCTTGTCAAGTATCCAGTCAACCTTGACCTACTTAACTTTTCGCTCAACCAACCTAACATATTGATCGAAGCATGCTCTAACTTCAATCATTGCACCAACAATGATTTGGAGTTCCTAAACCTTTAGAAAAATCCAAATTAAGTTATGAGGTTAAGATTCAATCTAGAATCTAAACCTCCATTTCAATTCCATTTCTTCTCTTTTTAAAATCCCTTTCTCGATCATTTTCATCAAAAAAAATACCTTTGAATGCGTATCCAAGCATTTCAGAGGGTCAGGGATAGTTAAGATACCTTAAAGTGAGTTAAATGACTTAAACAAATCTATTTTAGTCAAAAACACAGAAAATAGTCGATTGATACTCTGAATCAGTCGATTGATTGTCTGAAAAACTATAATTCAATTTTAGACCAACTTCAGAAATGCATAACTAATTCTATATTTTTCTAAAAATCATGAAATTTCATACAAACATTACTTATGTCAAATACTATTAGGAAAAAAAAGTTTTCTAAGAAAATACATCTTATTTTTAAATAATGATACAAAGTTAAAAATCATTGAAAACTTTAATGTTTCACTCTAACTTTGTATCAAACTAATCAATGGTGATTCCTATCAATGAATAGACTTCACCAAGATTTTCCAAAATACTTATGAAATGGTTTTCATAGCTTATTTTCAATCATGATTTATAGGCTAAATACACAACTTGCACATTAGCTTTTCCCATGATTGGCCATGTAAAATCCATGTGTTTTGATGAAACTTAACTCAATTTTAATACACCAAATTTGCATCTTGAACTTAGTTCATCATCTTAACATCTCACTTATGTCTAATGTATCTCAATATACACACAAGTTAATCCTATTATTTTTGTGAGATGTAAAGTTTATTTTTCCTAAACTAAGGAATCATGTATTTCTAGCTAGGCATTTTATATTTGATCATCCTACCTAGGATGTCAATTAATGTCATTGTCCTTAATTATAAGAAATTAAAACAATGCATGATAATGAGTATGTCATATATCAAATGCACAACTTTTCAAAAAAAAAGTTCATCATATTCAAATGATGCATGTATCAATATTAAATCATAAATCAAAATTAAAAATACATTATCATATCAAGATGAATATATGATATGATGTCATAATATTTGATTTGGCACACAAACATGATGAATATAATACAATAATATAAAAAATTATCTAGATTTTCAATCTAAGTATTTCCAACTAATCTTTATATCTAATACTCTATTTGACATAAGCGGTATATCTCTCTCGAATATGCCAAAGACCCCAACTTGGCACACTTTTGAATTCTAAACTATCATGCCAATTTTAATCAACTTAAGAACTCAATTATTATTAACACACTATAGAAATCTTCCAAGATATGATTTGAATTCTCATTCTCAAGATATCACAATACCTTAAAAATGTCCTAAAATGTCAACTTTACTATCGTTGGATTAACTACCCTTCCAATTTGGGTTGGTACACCATATACTTATTTAGTGTGAAGAGATCACACTCTTAGGAACTCAATAATTATTAGAGCTCCTTGAGTATACTAGATACTCACCAAGGATAACCTCCCTAGATACCTTTATAATGACTCTCTTAGGCTTTTTAGAAGCCTTAGTTATATTGTCTCATCAAGGTCAATTCTATTGATGACTTCCCTTACAACCTTGACTTTACTCCTAAACTTAGGATTATTTTCATAGTTATATGGAACTCTATGATATGAAGTCATGCTTTCCTTGGACTTTGGCTTGTATCTTAAACCTTTCTTGCCCTTATATGATTCTTGTCTACCTAAACCTAGGTTTTGCTTCTTGGACCCTTTAACCTCATTTGTAATTTTCTTAAGGGTCTTTTCTAATTGATCAAATTTTAATCTCAAAACTTGATTTTTAACCTCTAAGGCATTTATCCTTGATTTTTTGTGATTGTCTTGGATTTTTCTTTTTCTAGGCATATGTCTAAACTGTTTAGAGTTCTTCCCTAGATTATTGTCAACCTTTTTATCCTTAAGTAGAGTTGTTCTAACATGATATGACCTAAATTTTTCCTTAGAATTATCATGCTTTCTATTATCATGATAATAAGCACTAAAATTATGAAGCTTTTTCTACCATGCTTGTTTTCATGATATAGGGAAATTGCATTATGAAATAATACCTTTGAAGCTCCCTCTAAGTTTGAGCTTCCTCCCTTGTCTTTTTCTTGAAGCCTCCCCTTTGGATATTGGTTTCGATAATGTCCATTTTGGTTGTGTGTGAAGCACACAATGTGCTCTTTGCCCTTTCATATCAAGGTTCTGGCTTCCTTTGGCTTCTACCTCACCTTGGGTGTCAACTTAGTCTTTTTCTTCATTAATTTAGAATACTTCCTCTTGTGGTGTCCTTTTTCCCTATACTCGAAGAAAATGATATGATCTTTATTTTTAACAATCAAAATTGTTATACCTTTGTGAGTTGAGCTATCTCCTCTCGTAGAGGTGGCACAATCATCCTCATTAGCTCCGGATGTCGAGGGTTCTTCTTGTTCTGATGTCAATGGCCTATGCTCCCCCTCAATCCTTGAGGTGGATGCTTCCTCATCTTCCATCTCGGATGTTGAGTATCTCTCAAACTTTCATTCATCTTGCTCTAGTATCAATGAGTCTTCTTCCTCATGCTCGTCTTCACTTTGCATTAAGGTTGGATCTTCATAAAGTTTTGCAAGTTTGTTCCATAGATCCTTTGCATCCAAATATTGACTTATCTTGCACAAGACATTGTCAGGTAAAATATTTGATAATAATTTAATTACCTTTTCATTTACCTTGGATTTTGAACTTGCTCCTCGAAAAAAAAAATCTTTTGTATCTCTCGGAGCTTCAAATTCTTCTATTAGAGCAAACCATTGCTCTATGTCCATCATGAGGAAGTATTTAATCCTTGACTTCCAATGCTCGAATCCTCCCAATCTAAATGGAGGAGGTACTCGAATGTCATATCCGAATCCATCCCGGGGTTCCATCCCAAAATCCAAGCTCCCTTTGGTGTTGGCTTCTTCCAACGGTCAGTCCAATGATTTGTTGCTATCGAAGAGCACAAAATCACACCTTCTTCTTCTTCCCTCTAGCTCGTGCTTCTTCTGGCGATTAATCTAATGAAGAGTGGTCTCACTCTGATACCACTTGTTAGGACCCGTGTGAGCAAGAGAAGGGGAGTGAATAGCTCCAATCACTTCGTCATGATCTTGTGCTTGTTGTTTGAATGCGCAGCAGAAACCTTGATTCAAACTTGACTCCACATGCACAGCTTTGGGATTTACTTGATATTCGCCTCTTAGGCGAATATTCCAAGGTCTACTCCTAGTGTCTCCCTCCACTATTAACTTCTCCTTTTTGAATACCTTCCGGAGGCAAAGAAGCCTCTTACAACAAGTTCTTACAAGAACAAATACAAGCAATACAAAATACAAATGAAAATGAAAGCTTTTCTTTACAATTGAGAACTTTTCTTTGGATGTTGTTTGTCACTTTTGAATGCCTCTTGATGGTTGCAAATGCAGTAGCACTTCGCCTCTGACCTCTCAAGAATCGACAGCGAAAACTCCTCGAAACCCTTCTTTTAAAGCCTTTAGGTCGGGGTTGATTTTTGCCTATCAGTCGACTAATCTTACTCATCAGTTGATTGATATATCTCCGACACTATTCCTGCCATTGAACGACCACTGAACCTTTTGAAATTTGTCTGATTTTATCGATAATTTAAACATCAATTGATTGATGTAAACCATCATTTGGTTGATTAAATCAATTGGATCGAACAAGTGAATTTGACTTGCTTTTGTTCAATTCTTATTGGCATAAGTCGACTAATGTGAACCATCATTCGACTGATGCAATCATTTGACTAATGTAGTCGAATCAAACAAGTGAATTTGACTAGCTTCTATTTAGTTCACGAAGTCATAGTCGATTGATATTAACCATCAGTCGATTAATGTCATCAATTGAGTCAAACAATCGAACCGACTTGCTTCTATTCAATTTTTGAAGTCATCAGTCGACTGATATCAACCATCAGTCGATTGATGTCATCAGGTAAGTCAAACAATCAAATTGACTTGCTCCTATCAATTCCTAAGTCATCAGTCGATTGATACCCATGATTAGTCGGCTAATACTTGAGGTTTACAAACATAGATATTTGAATGAGCTAGGTTTCACACTGAAAATCGCCTTATTTTGATATCCGAGTAAAAACTATAGCCTTAAGAAGTTTGCTTTATCGGGACTTCCTCGTTGTCTAGCATCCGATCAACCTTGACTTGCTAGAACTTCATTGTTACCTGACATCCGGTCAACTTGACTTGCCGGGACTTCACATCTTAAGTCAACTCCCTGTTGGACTTCCGACTGCTAAGTATTCGGTAAACCTTGACCCACTTAGACTTTTCTCTTGTCAACTATTTGTTGGACTTCTGAACACTAAGTGTCTGCTCAATCGTGACTCACTTGGACTTTTCATCTCGTGTCAACTCTATATTGGACTTCTGACCATCAAGTGTTCGGTCAACCGTGACCCACTTGGACTTCACGCCTCAAGTCAACTCCCTATTGGACTTTCAACCGCCAAATGTCAAATCAATCATGATTGACTTAGACTTTTCTCTCACCAACTATCTGTTGGAATTTGGATCACCAAGTGTTCGGTCAACCATGATCCACTTAGACTTTTTGTCTCGTGCCAACTCCATGTTCAACTTCCGACCACCAAGTGTTTGGTCGACCGTGACCCACTTAGACTTTTCATATCTTGTCAAGTATCCAGTCAACCTTATCCTACTTGACTTTTTGCTCAACCAACTTAACATATTGATCGACTGTCAAGTATCTGGTCAACCTTGACCTACTTAACTTTCTAACTTGGCCAACTAACATATTGATCAAATATCGAAATCCCAACTCAAGTCAACTCTAGCTTGATCAACCTTAACTAGGGGTCGATTGCACCAACAATGATCATGAAGTAATAATTGACGATGACAGTCAAACCAAGAAACCTTTCTCCAATACTGAAGTTGGAATGATTTTGTATGTTCCATATAATAAGGACATGCCAACCAACCATGAGTACTACAACCAGACAACATTGCATATGCTAAAAAATCACTAATTATCCACAAAAATGCAACCTTCATTTGAAAGTTTTGTTTAGAGCACACATCATAGGTCCATAATTCTCTTGACTCATCTATTAAAGGATGTAAGAAAATATCAATATTTGTCCTAGACTCTTTGGTCCGGGAATTATCATATTAAGGAACATGAAAGGCTTTACATGCACATCCATGAAGGGAGATTATAAACTGTAATAATCACTAGCCAACATAAATAAGGGGTACTTTGATGACCAAATTGGTTGAATCCATCTGTGTATAATCAAAGCCACAAATTGCGTGGATTTGATGTGAATGAAGGATAAGTGTGATCAAAATGCTTCTAGGTTTCACCATGAGATGAGTGTGCCATTTTTCCATCTATTCAATGATTTTTTTTCATGTTAAGTCATATGTTCACAAGTATATGTAGATGCATAAAGCATTTTAAATCTAGGTATCAACGACAAGTATTGTAAGACATGAAAAGACACTTCTTTCTGCACTCCAGGCTTCCTCGGTTTGTATCTAGGATGAAAACAAATGAGGCATTCTTTATAATCTTTGTATTCTTCATAATATATAATACAATTATTCACACACGCATCAATTTTCTTATAACTAAGCCCAAGATTGATCAAAGATTTTTTTTGGTAATTCAAGTATCCATTTCTTATGATTCAACTAATCCTAGAGATGACTAACTCGGTCCCACTGAGGTTTTCCACTAACCACCAGGGTAAATCCGGAAGCGCAAGTGGTAGTCTACACAATGGCCCAGCTATCTCAGTGGTTCAAATGCAAGAGACGAATTTCTTGTGCTCCCTTGAGTTTTGAATCCTAGGTGTATGAGGTACCCCCAAGGTGTGTTTACCACTACATCATAGCCCGAGGGGCAATCAAAGAACTTCTATTTGAGCAAAAGGTGAAGTCGTCACCTTAGCGGCCCCTCTAGGGCAGCCTTACACTCTTTGGAAGGGGTAAATCACGGGAGACATTTGCCCTAGCATAGTGGCCCTTTGTGTGAGGGAGGTCAGGCACCTAGCGAGGCATTTTGCACGCGCTGGAAATTGACTCCAAGACCTATTGGAGCAACCAATCATGTAAGTACTGACTGCATTAACCCGTGAGGGCAATCAAAGAACTTCTATCAAGCATCCTTCATAGCCCGTCCCAAGGTTATGTAAAAGGAGATAAATCACGGGGTCAGCTTATAGCCAACCACCAAGTAGCTAGGGGGTGGGGGAAATTTTTCCCAAAGGGCATGCACTCGTCGGGAATTGATCTCTGCCCTATTGTAGTAAATTTTTCACCCACTAGCCAACTGGACACCCCCGTTGGGACAATCAAAGAACTTATATGCATCATAATTGGGTGGTTGTTCATTG
>JBBUKS010000008.1:10745232-10759354 GCA_038050645.1 Hedychium gardnerianum | reverse complement strand
CCCTCGGGGTCCGAGCCAAAGATAACTTTCCTCTGTTCCTCATTCTGTTCTTGCTATTACTGTTCGTGCAAGCTGTTGCTACTACATCGAGAAGTAACCCGACAACCTACGCCTAAGCTTATTTATCTCATTGTCAGTATATTTCATTCTTGCACAATATTTATAATTTGCATGCTTGTACTACCTTGCTTCTTCAGAAGAACTACTTTAGTGGATTAACCCATCGATACGATCCAAAGGGTCGTGGGTTCTTGGAGTAGGAGTCAGCTGGACTCCGAACCAAGTAAAAAGGAGTGTGTCTATTTACTTTTATTTTCCGTTGCTACATTGAATTACGAATAAGAAGAAAATATTTTCGAACGAGATTCACTCTCCCCCTCTCTCTTGTCTCTAACGATCCAACAGTTCTTTACTTCTTTTTTTTCCTGCTGCGTTATCTCTCGAGTTCTCCAAAAACATGAAAAAGTCACGAGCATTATTCACCCCCCCTCTAGCGCTTTCTCCAATCCTACAATTAGTATCAGAATGGGGTTGCTCTGAATTGGTACAACTACTAGTCGAGCAAGTTTTGTTTTTCAGTTTTTTCGTTCTTAGTCCGAATTGGTATAATCACCTCTTTAGACATTTTTTATCTTGCTTCTAGTTTCTCAAAGTTGGTGCAACACCACTCGAGCGATGTTTTTTTTTACTATTATTCTCCCGCACTACTAATCCAAGACCAAGTATTGGTACATTTTTGTTTTGTTTTCTTCGTGTGCAAGACATTTTAATGGCCCATCAAGAAGGCTACAGTACCACACATCCGTCTCTTTTCTCCGGCAAAGTTCGGCTACTAGAAAGGCTGGATGGAGTTCCACTTAAAGACCCAGGTGGAAATGTGGATCATCATCTAAACTGGGTTCGCGCTACCTCTCGACAGAAATGGAGTACTGGTAGTATGCGAGAACTGGGACCCACAAATGAAAAAAAGAAGATCAAAGTCGATGCTAAGGCAACTCAAACCCTACAATGCGACTTGACCAAAGAAGAACTGAACCGAGTCAGACCTTTCAACAGTGCCAAAGAACTCTGGAACAAACTGATAGAGCTACAAGAAGGCACTTCCGACACCAATGTAAGTAAGCGTGATTTAATATTTAATAAATTGTATAACATAAAAATACAGGAAGGAGAATCAACAAGTCAGATCCACGCTCGCATCCAAGATCTCCTCAATGGTCTTCGTGCAATTGGTCAGCAAGTGGAAAATCACAACGTAATCAAGTATACACTAAACACTTTTCTGAGGAATACTTTGTGGGCATTTATGGTAGATGCTTACAAAATTTCTAAGGATCTTTCTTCTATTAGGTTAGATGAATTATTTTCTAAGTTTGAATTGTATGAATATATTAATGCACGCCATTCCGAGAAAGGGATTTATTTGCTTGCAAGTAAAATCAAGACGAAGCAGCCGAAACACAAGTATCAAACCGAATCAGAATCAAAAGATAAATTGGATTTCAAAGATGACGACGAGATCACCGTCGAACTTTAAATCTAGTTAAGAAATTATATAAAAAGAAAACGCGACTCAACAAGCATGAGATTAAGAAGATGATCCAAACAAAGCAGTCAAGTCCAAATCCAACAACGAAGAGCAAGGCAGAAGTGACCTGCTATGGATGCAACAAGAAGGGACACTTCAAATCGAAGTGCACAAATCTAAAAGAAACCAAGAGGCCAAAGAGAAAGAAGACACTAAAAGCAACATGAGATGAATCGTCATTGCAGGAATCAGACGAAGGAGAAAATGCTCCAACGAGCTTCCTTGCCCTACCGGCATGAGAACAAAGGATTAACACCGAGTCCGACCGGACTCCAGATCTGAATCCAAAGCTGAGTCTGAGAGAAGCCACAGATCTGTATCCATTTTCGAAGGTTCCAAAAATGAGGTAGACTCTCCCGTAGTTAAAAGACTTTTTTCAATTATTTATGATATAACTCGGGATTTAACTAAGTCAAATATCTGAGTCAAGTCACTCCAAAAGGAACTTACAGTCCTTAAGGAGAAAACTAACTCAATTTTTTTGACTGAATCAGTTCAAGGTGAAACTTTAACTCAAGTACAATAGTTTGAGGAAGAAAATTTCACTTTGAAAGTTTAAGTCAAAGAACTTAGAGAATCATTGGAACGATTTATCTCGAGTTCTAAGTGTCTTGATATGATACTTGGAAAACAAAGGGTCACTTACAATCAAACTAGACTCGGATACAAGACTAAAACTCTATTTAAATCGTATCTATCTATTGTTAATCAAAATTCTAGAAACCAAGTCCAAGCATGGGTCCCTGAACTAAGCTTGATTAATCAAGTTGGACCAAACCACTATTAGATTCCCAAGGGTCAAATCTATTACCTAGATAGACCTTATCGAGGTTATGATCTAAGGGGAGTCAATAGAAAAACTATCCTTTCTTGATATGCATGATTGATTAATTTATTGTTTTACCTTGCATGCTTAGTTTATTTTTCCTTAACTTAGAACAGTTTAAGGGATTGATTGATT
The DNA here is from genome assembly GCA_038050645.1 of Hedychium gardnerianum. Classification (NCBI taxonomy): domain Eukaryota; kingdom Viridiplantae; phylum Streptophyta; class Magnoliopsida; order Zingiberales; family Zingiberaceae; genus Hedychium; species Hedychium gardnerianum. Next base: position 10,756,805 of record JBBUKS010000008.1, on the reverse strand, counting down.
TTGAACAACCTAGCATCAGAAAGGATTGAGATGATAGTAGGCTAAGGAAGCGTTGTTGAAAGCATGTCTAGGTTGAATCATATGTGTTCTACTTGGTGCAATCAACTTAGTGGATCTAGCTGAAGCTACCCAGTCAAACATGAGCTAATCAGACCAAAAACTTAGTACTAAGTTTTGTGGGTTGATTATTTTGATGAAATTTTATCTTAGACACATTGTTATATCCATTGTGATTCGCCACAGCCTGGAAGTTTATGCTAAAAACACCAGCTTATAGTACCCAAAGATAAGTTTGAATTTAACACAAAATCAAACAACCCCTATTAAATTTCAAACAAATTTTCTAAATGATCTCACCACAACTATAAGGTTCCATTGTTTAAAAATCTAGAAAGGGGTGAGATGTTAAACATGATAAAATCTAGTTTGATTAACCTAACTTAATTTATTTTTATTAAAATTCAACTTAATTTATTTTATTAAAATTTAACTTAATTCAACTTATTTAACTTAATTCAACTTAATTTATTTTATTCAACTTAATTAACTTAATTTATTAAAATTCAACTTAATTAATTCAAACTAAATAACTCTACCTTAATTAATTAATCAGAAATTCATTTAATTTAATTAATTAATACTCAACTAAATATTTAATTAATCAAAATTTAATTATTTTTTTTAAAAAAATAATTTAAATCACTAACTCAATAAATTAATTAAATTAAAACTTCATTAAGCAAATGAACTTAATTAATTCAACCTAATTAACTAATTTAAATAAAACCAATATATCTAATTCAACTCAACTAAATTAATCTAATTTAATTAATTAATCTACTTTAACTTAATCTTTTCAAAATATTTAAATAATCTAATTAATTTTCTTTGATTAATCTAAATTAATCAATCTAAGTAAATCTAAATACCCAATCAATTTAACTTAATTAACTAATTTACTTAAATTAACAAATTCGACTAATTTATTTAACTTAGATAAACTAAGTTAATTTAACTTAACTAATTTAAATTTAACTAATTTCAACTAACTTAATTTAATAAATTTTAAATTAATGGTAACTTAAGTCATAAAATTTAAAACTAAAAACAATGTAAAAACTTAGTAAAATCTAAACTACTTAATCAATAACTTAATTTAGGTGTTTATTTTTTTTTTCCTTTCCGCTTAGATGAACGAACCCAGGCACTTGCATCAAATATAGGTGCCTTGCACCACCTCTATAGAGGTGCCTGAATCTAATTCAGGCGCCCCAAATCGTTTCTTGATGCGCCCACGATTTTCACCGAGGCGCCTAGAACCAATCCAAGCGCCCCAACAAGTGCCACGTGTCTAGGCGCCTAGATAAATATAGGCGCCTGGATTGCCCTATAAGAGGCAACTGAGACCTCAGCTCACAGTCGCTTCAATCCGAGTTTCATCTCCAATTTCTTCCCTTTTTTGACCCCGATCCATGTTTACTCAGCACAGGTCGTCAAGTTCTATATAAGTCATCGAAAAAATACCTAGGTAAACCACCAAAACTTTTCTATTATTTTTTTACTTAGAAATAAATGTTTTATTGTTAATGATAGGATTAAAAGAAAGTTCATTGGGGCTGGTACATCTCATACTCCTAGCACAGATATTAGGTTCCCCACTAATTAGCTTAGGGTTAGGTTTTCATCTCTATCATTTAGACGATTACCCCCTAGGTCTCTATGTAGGTCATTTTTCATGCATTCATGCATACCCACAATAGAAGTTATTAGCCACTACAACCTAAATAACCTTGTTTATTGTACTAGCCCGGTAAACATAGGGTTGTGTGCTGAGTTATACAATAACTTGGTTAAGTTTGACGACCTTACCTACAACACAAGAGTTGCAGTCATAGACCTTACACTTTCTCCTGCTATCATCAGAGACCATCTAGGACTCGGGGCATCGTCATGTCCATTCATATGTTACCTTCCTAAGGACTTACTATTTGGTGATCCCTACTCCCATATTACACTAGATAGGATCCATTCCTATTTTTTGGGAGAGGAGAGGGCACCCACAGTGACCCAGTTCCCTTCAGTCAGACTCAGGGTACAAGACTATGTTCTGTATATAGTCTTGGTCACTTGTATCTTGCCACTGACCACTAGGGATGTCATTATGATAAGACCCTTTCATTCATTCATGCTTTATGCATTATGTCATAGGCTAGACATAGACCTTAGCTTGCACATATTTCATATCATTATCTACTCAGCCAACATTAGTACTAGCAGGAGAGTTCATATGCTCTACTGCCACATTTTGACATCCTTACTAGCATCCCTAAGGATAGATGTCACTGTAGGTGATATCAGACCCTTGAGTGAGTTTGACATTGTAGGTCCTAGGAACTTTTCATTAGATAGTATTCATATAGATGATGATAATATCTTGTCCTAGAGAAGAGGGGACCAACCTCAACTAGACCCAATCCCAGCACCAGCTCATGACGAGGAGCTACTAGATATAGATCTTGGAGAGTTTCAGCTTTCTCCACCTCCAACTCCTCCCACTTTAGAGGACAAAGTCATTAGGATTGAGGAGTCAGTTACTGGTCTCTGACAGGAGATACAGAGTCTTAGAGAGGAGGGGAAGACCCGACACACCGAGTTGCTGGAGATGCTCAGATCTTGGAGCACAAGATCTCCCTCATCATCTTCTCAATAGCTTATCAAAGTTTATTGTCTATTTGTCCTAGTGATTTAGGTTGACTTAATCTTGACTTATGTTGTATTTGACTTATGTTTGACCTTGGACTTATTATAATATTGATGGTTGAATTTATCTTTGTAACTCTTGAGTTAACTTCATTAGTGCTTAGTAGAATCAGACCTATAAATTGTTCTTTTAAATTTAACTTGTTTTCAAAATTCACTTTTAAACTCTAGGTTCTTTTTACTAATATTTTTTATACTAAGTAAAAAAAACTCCCATTTATTTTAGAGGTTTTTTTAAAAAAATTGGACTTAGCCCAGATCTTCCCTTAGAAAGCATGAACCGATAGATTTAGGTAGCCAACATCTCACAAGCACATTAGGGTTACCTTGCTTGTGTATTGAGACACTTAGAATGATGTAAGATATTTAGGGCTAAGCCTAGATTTCAGATGCTTATGTTAGTGCATCATTATAAATTTGGGCTAAAAATATCAACTTATATTAATCAAGTTGAGTGTTCCTTTATACTAAAATGCTAGCTGAAAGCAAGTACTTAACCTGACTGACTTAGTGAAATACCTTTAGTAGTTAGCTAGTAACAAAAGCCAGACATTTGAATAAGGATAATTTTCTAGATGATTTATTTATTTTCATTATTAAATAATTCATGCTTGGACTATAAGGAAATCATTCTTAAATTGCTTACTTGGACTATAAGGACAATCATGCTTAATTATTTCTTTCTTGCTTAAGTTTTTTTTAATTTGATTGGAATATTCTAGCAAAATGTTGTTTATTTTTTTGTGTCAATTATGCAAAGTAGTTATTTTCAAACTAGCCTTAGAAAAGTTTTTTTTTCAAAACTTTGTCTATGTTTTAAACATTTTTTGAAAAATATTAACTTACAAATTTTTTCAAAAACTAGTTTTTCAAAAATGCTTTGAAAAATACCTATGATCTATTTTAATATATATATATATATATATATATATATATGTTTTGCAAAATATTTTTCAAAAACATAAGTTTTATTTTCTCCTTCCTAGCAAAGTTTTTGATATATGTCAAAGGGGGAGAAAGAGGTTAAAGTTAATTTCTTTTTGAAGAAAAGTATGTAAGTTTTCAAAATATATGGATTTTCAAAAATATACAAGTTTTCAAAGTCTTCAGAGGGCGAATGTCAAATTACGGGGGAGCATATTTGAAAAATCTTTTGTCTATTTGAAAATTTAAAAACATTTGAAACATTGTAAAGTTTTTGTATGCTTCAAAAATACTATGTTTTACTTAACTTTAAGTTAGGTTTCCATAAATTAAAAAGGGGGAGATTGTTGGTGTTGAAAGCATTAGCTAATCAAACCTGTGTTTTGATATTGGCAAAGGTTCAAAGTTAAGGATTTTCTTGTGATCTAATGAGCTTTACTGAGTGTGCAGGTAACTCAACTAGAATGTCTTGAGTGATCTTAGGCCAGGAACAAGTCCTAGTTGAGGCTAGGAAAGGAAGTCCTTATCGGTGTGGACTAGGTAAGGAAGTCTTGGTCAAGGTGACTGGGAAAGGAAGTCCTGGTATATGGGATTGGACAAAAGATTTGGAGGATCGAGGATGTCGGGCAGAAGTCTTAGGGGTCGAGGATACTAGACAGGAAGCTCTAGGGGTCGAGGACACCAGGCAGAAGTCTAGACAGGTCGAGGACCGAACGTCTAGCGGGAAGTCTCGAAGGTCAAGATCGGGTGCTGAGAAAAAGTTTAAACATGTCTAAAGGACCAGATGTTTGGCAAAAGGTAATCTCTCTTGAGAGGAATAGGTGAAGACGCATTCCCGGAAAGGGAACAATAAGCACCGGTTCGACCAAGATTTCATAAGAAATCTTAAAGTCAAAATCGGATAGTTCCGAGACTGTTAAATTACTTATAACGATCTTTATTATGCTTGTTGTGCTATCTCTGTGATGCAGGAACTCAAAAGCTAGAGTTAGGGGATTCCAGGCGCCCATATGGATTCAAGCGCTCGGAGGTCCGGGTGACCAGATTGATCCAAGCGACCTAGATAACTTGAACTCAACCATGAAGGAAGCTGAGGTGGCAGATGTCGGTTGGTTGGCGCATGTTAGCTCCCAGGCGCCTGGAAGGATTCAGGCTCCTGGGAAGGGATAAAGGCAATGCAGATAGAGCTTCGCTTAGATGCCGCCATGTAAGGGATTAACGTTCCCGGAAGGATCCAAGCTCTTAGATGTGGATAAACAGCAACGAGCTCGGATCATATTAGATCGACTCGTGATTGAGGCACCTCAAAGGGAATAGAAGCGCTCGGATAGGTTAATAAAAGAAGTTTTGACTATCTAGAACATCATTCTCTATGACTTTTGTACTCACGTGCTGATCCAAAAACTACTCTAAGCCGCCGAAATGCTACTCCAACATCCAACGCTCAAGGTACTACAATACTCGGTTGTTGGTATAATTTTCATATTGTAATTTGTGATTTTGTAACTTTCATGCTATTAGTGAATTACCCAATGAAAGTACTCAACGGGCGCTGGACTGTGAACCAAGTAAATATAAAGTGCGTTAGCATTGTTCTTTACTTGTTTTTTTTCCGTTGCGTTATCTCTCGAGTTCTCCGAAAACGTGAAAAAGTCACGAACGCTATTCACCCCTTCTAGCACTTTCTCCGATCCTACAGAGACTTCCTATTGCCCAATATATGATCAACCTTGACCTACTAGGACATCATCGTTGTCTATCATCTGGTCTCCCTTGACCTGCTAGTATTTCCTCACTCATGCCAAGTGTTTGATCCTCCTTGGCCCACTTAGACTTCACCTTGCCTAACCTCAGTTAGAACTTTCCCTTATTGTCTAAACCGCAAGTGCACGGCTAAGTCGTTAAGCAATAAAAAATATCATTTCTCAGGGACCATTAACTAAGCACTAGTGAGTCTATAAAATAAGTTATCTAAACAATCGAAAGTTGGATGAAAGCTCGAGAGAAAGAGAGAGGGAGAGAGGAGATCTAGTGAGAGTGAATGGTTACTAAGAGAGAGGAAATAGTTTGGGAAGGTGATCCTAGGATTTCAGTTTCATTCTGATGCTAGTTAACATATTATGGATTGTTCATTCCCTTACCCTCCATGTTTACATACTTGTAGAGAGTCTAACCAAATCACTAGTAAGAACCCGTGGAGGCTATATCGGAGTGTTTACACCATTGTTCATTCAATGCTATTAAGTAAAAGAGGTAATATAAAAAGTCTGGTTAAAGAATTACTCTCTGTCACTAAGGGCTCCCCGGTCATATAGCCTAGATTACACAAGTCACTTCCTAGCATTAAATTAATGTAAACTCATTAAACACTAATTAGTTAATATCTTATGGAGAATTGATCCTCATTTCAAGGCGATGACTCTAGAAAGTCCGATTAAAGGATTATCCTCTGTCACCTAGGACTCCCCGATCATACAATCTAAAGCCTCTCCTCTACATTGTGACCAATCCTTCACATTCATATGCATACACTTCAATCACACATTCATTCAAACACAAACAAGACACAACACATATAGAACAAGTCATTGAACAAGGAAATTTATAAATCCATAGTTTATACATCAATATTACATCAAAACTACTCTCTACATCCTAGAGTCTAGGTAATCTACTCCATAGCAAGGAGGAAACAAATCAAAGACATGAACAGAAGTATTCTTACAATCCAAACAAAGAATAGGAAGGAAAAGATGCTTATCAAGAGGATCTCCAATCTTCAGGATGAAATTCAAGCTTTGGAGGTGGACAGATCATTGAAATCGACTAGGAAATGGATCTCGTAGGTTCCTTTAAAGGGGAAACCTCTCCTCCCTTCGAAAAGGGGATCTTGAGCCCTTTTTATAGGTCCCACGGCTAAGTCACCTCGCCACACAGTCGTGCCTCATAGGCATGACCTTGCAGTGAGAAGCACTAGAAGAAGGACATGGTCGTGCCCCTTGGGCATGACAAACTGTGGAAGACATGCTGAAATGAGACACGACCATGCTTTTGGCATGACCTACCCATGGTTGGCGCTAGAATTCTTTGATATGCATGGCTTGATGAGAGACACGACCATGCCTTTAAGCACGACCTGGTTATGAGTTCTGCTAGAACATCCAAGGAGAGATGCTAAGGAGGCACGACCGTGCCTTTGGGCATGACCTGGCTGTAGGAGCTATTGGAGGCACCTGCTGAGGAGGCACGACCATGCCTTTGGGCATCACTTGGCCATGGGAGGTGCTAGAGTTGCTGGAGTTGGGTGTCTTTAGAGACACGGTCGTGCCTTAGGGCACGACCCTGTCATGGCCAATGAAGGCACGACCGTGCCTTGAAGAGGCACGACCGTGCCTGCTAAAATTTTCTCCCCAAGCTTTCTCCAATGTCCATTTTACTCTATTTTAGCTCCAAATTGCGTCCTGTCAATGAAAATACAAAGAGAGCAGATCTTCGAATTAAATGAGTAAAAACATGATAATATAATAAGATAGGGTGCGATAATGTAGATTATACTCAGTGAAATATAAGTAGATGTGCAACATATAACATCTAAAAATATATATAATCTACGCACATCACTGGTCCTCCTTGACCCACTTGGACTTCACCTTGCCTAACCTCAGTTGAGACTTTCACAAAACCTCAGTTAGGACTTTCCCTTGCCTAACCTCAGTTAGGACTTCTGATCACCAAGTGTCTGGTCCTTCATGACCCACTTGGACTTTGCCCTTGCCAACCTTCCCATTGAACTTTCCCTTTCCTAACCTCAGTTAGGACTTTCCCTTACCTAACCTCCGGTTAGGTCTTCCACTGCCTAGTCACACTAGGTCTTTCTTCTTTCCTAACCTTAGTTAGGAATTTTCTTTATCAAATATCTGGTCATCCCTTGACATACTTGACTTTTCTCTAACATATTGACAAACATTAAAACTCAAGCTCGAGCTAACCTGAGCTTAGTCAACTTGGTCAACCTTGACCCGAGGATGATTGCACCAACAATCTCTTTTTTTTTATGTTTGACAATATATTTAAGTTAAGCTAACTCATAAACCCAACTTCCTTCTTCTCATGCCAAAGCATGAATAAGGGTTTCCTAACTTAAACCCTACATTCTCCCCCTTTGGCACATATCAAAAATTTTCACCCAAAATTCATCCCTTTTTAACCTCCAAACATCTAATGAAAGATCCATACCTTTCATTATTTCTAATGCTCAACCTTGAGCAAACACCCCTTCATCATTCTACAAATCTCCTCAATTCATGCATTTAAGGTAGACCTCCCCTTAAAGCATGCTCCAACTTCTATCATTGCACCAACAATGATTTGGAGTTCCTAAATCTTTAGGAAATTCCAAAATTTGAGTCATGAGGTTAACAATTCACCCTTGAATCTAAGCCTCCTCCTTAACTCCAAATTAGTCTCATTTAACCATTTATTTCTGATTTTCATAAAAAAAAATTACCCTTAAATACTTGTCCAAGTATTTCATGGGGTTAGGAATAGTTAAATGACCTAAATACGGCTTAACTGACTGAAATAAACTCATTTCAGTCAAACACAACAATTCCCAATCAATTGGTTTCAGATACCAATCGATTCCGGACTGTGTTAATAGATTGGCGTGAGCTGCCAATTGATTATTGCATGAGTCAATCGATCAAGATGATTATTCCGTGAGATTCTATTCTCGCGAAAATTCACCACCAATCGATTATCCTAATCAATTGTTGTTTCTGATTTTCAACTTCAATTTCAGATCGAAATTCAAAAAATCATAAGTAATTCTATGATCTTTGAAAAATCACAAAATTTTATGTAGACTATACTTATGCCACATACTATCAAGGAAAAATAATTTTCTATGAAAATATATCCCATTTTCAAAGAATGATACAAAATTGGAAATCATTGAAAACTTCAATATTTCACTCTAATTTTGTATCTAACTAATCAATGGTAATTCCTATCAACAAATAAACTTCACCAAGGTTTTCCAAAATGATTTTTAAATGTTTTTTAAAAATAATTTTTAACCATGATCTATGGGCTAAATGCACATGACTTATACATTAGTTTTCCCCATGATCTAACTTCACAAAATCATTTATTTTGATGAAACTAAAACTCAAATAGATGCACTAAATCAATATCTCAAGTTTTGTTCATCTTCCTAACATCTCACTTGTATCTAATGTATCTCAATCCACATACAAGTAAAATCTATGGTCTTTGTGAGATATAAAATAATTTTTTCCTAAACTAAGGGATCATGTATCTCTATCTAGACATTCTAGACTTGATCATCCTACCTAGGATGTCAACTAATGTCATTGTCCTTAATTTCAAGGAATTGAAAATTTATGCATGTAAATGATTATATCATATATCAAATGCATACTTTTCAAAAAGAAATCTATCATATCTTGACTTAAATGATGTATGTATGACATGTGTTATTTTCATGACAAGATGGTTGCATGATATGATGACATGACATGTGATAGGGCACACAAAAGATGGCAATTATGGCACAATGAAAATACCTAAATTTTCTATTTAAGTTTCAATTAATCATTATGCCAAATCCTAAATTTGACATAATCGGCCTAACTCCTTAGAATGTATCAAAATCCCAACTTGGCACACTCTTGACTTCTATCATATTTGTGCCCATTTGATTAATTTCAATACCTCAAATTTTATCTGCACATTTTACTCTTCAAGAGTAAAAGTCAACTTTTATTTTCAAAGTGTCACAACACTTTGAAAATGTCAACTTCATCATAGTTGGGTTAGCTACCCTTCCAATTAAGGTTGGCATACCCTACACCCATCTAGGGTGTAGAGAACACACTCTTAGGAACCCAAAATCTATTGGTGCTCCTTGGGTGTACTAGGTACTTACTAGGGATAACTTTCCTAGATACATTCTTAATAACTTTCCTAGGTTTCTTAGAAGCCTTAGTTATACTAATCTCCTCAAAGTCAACTTTAGGGATAACTTCCCTTGTAACCTTGACTTGACTCCTAGACCTAAGATTAGTTCCATAATTATATGAAACTTTATGATATGAGGACACCTTGTCCTTGGACTTGGATTTGTATCCCAAACCCCTCTTGTCCATAGATGACTCTTGCCTTCCTAAACTTAGGTTTTGCTTCTCATTATTTGTCATTTTCTTATGGTTTTTTTTTTCTAATTTATCAAGTTTTGATCTCAAAACTTGATTTTCCATTTCTAAGTTATTAATCTTTAACTTTTCATGATTTCCTTGGATTTTCTTCTTCTTAAGCAAGTGTCTACTTGCTTAGGGTTCTTGCCTAGATCATTTTCTACCTTCCTATCCTTAGGTAAGGTGGTTCTAACATGATATGACACATAATTTATCTTAAAATTATCATGCTTCCTATTTTCATGATAAATAGCACCAAAATGATAATATTTATCTCTAGCATATTTTTTATCGTGACACAAAGGAAATGCATTATTAAATGATACCTTAGATTTGAGCTTCCTCCCTTGCTTTTGTTTGAAGACCTCCTCTTTGGACATTGATCCAGGTAATGTCTCTTTTGATTGCACGAGAAGCACATAATATGCTCCTTTCCCTTGCAAATCAAGATATTAGCCTCCCTTGGCTTCTCCTTCACCTTGAGTGCAACTTGGGTCTTCTTCTTGACCAAATTTGGACACTTGCTCTTATAGTGTCATTTTTTCCTACACTCAAAGCATATGATATGATCTTTATTTTTATGAATTGAGTTTGTTATACCTTCACGAGTTGAGATCTCTTGACTTGTAGAGATGGAGTATGATTCTTCTTCATTGATTCTGAATGTCAATGACCTCTCCCCCTCAATCCTTGAGGTGGATGCTTCTTCAATTTCATCCTCGGATGTTGAGCACCTCTCAACTTTTGAATCCTCTTGTTCTTGATCTAAAGAGTCTTCCTCTTTGAATTTGTCTTTGCTTGGCATTGAGGATGGATGCTCATGGAGCTTTGCCAACTTGCTCCATAAATCGTTTGCACTCTTGTAATCCACTAATTTACACAAGATATCATTAGGAATTAAATTAATTAAAATTTTGATTACCTTGTAGTTTATCTTGGATTTTTGGAGTTGCTCCTCGGTCTACTTCATTTTCTTGAGGAGTTTTCCTTTTCTAATCATTGGGGCTTCAAATCCTTTCATTAGAGCAAACCATTACTCTATGTTCATCATGAATAAATTCTCCACCCTAGCCTTCCATTGATCAAATCCTCCCAATCCAAAAGGTGGAGGTTCCCGGATGTCGTATCCGAATCCATCTCGGAATTCCATTGTGAAGTAGAGCTTCCTTTGATGATTAGTCCTTTAACTTGTTGAAATTTAGGCTCACTTCTTCTTCTTCCTCTAGCTCTTGTTTCTCGGCGGTTAGTCCGATAAAGAGTGACCTTGCTCTGATACCACTTGTTAGGACCGGTATGAGCTAGAGAGGGTGAATAGCTCTCTTCGCTTCTTTGAACTTGATGTTGCAACGGAAACATGAAGTGAAGACTATAATGCTAACTTCGAGATTTTACTTGGTATCCACCTCCTTGAGGGTCCACACTAGTACACTAACAGCTCCACTATGAATGCCTCATTCTCAAAAAAATTTCGGAGGTGGAGAATGTTAGGAATTCTAGGGCGCTAAACACGCAAATGCGCAGCGAAAAACCCTAGATCCTTTAGCCACCGAATCCGTGCGAAGATAAAAAAAAACATTTCATATACTAGATTTTTTTCTAGATCTACACTAGATCTACATGTTAGAGTGTACCTTTGAAGCGAAGCCCTTCGCAATCCCGCTCGTCCAAGAT
>JBBUKS010000008.1:10720878-10737658 GCA_038050645.1 Hedychium gardnerianum | reverse complement strand
GTAAAAATTATGTTTGAGGGCGTGGTTATGAGGAGAACAAAAGGAATACATAGGAACTGATTTCGTGTCATTCCAAGGTCTCTAGGTCCATCAACAAATTTGAGAAAAAAATTATTTTTATTTTAAAAAAATATTCATTCTGCGATGAATTCCTTGAATTCGTCGTAGATTAGTGACGAATCCGAGGAATTCGTCGCAAATAATTTTTTTTAAATTGATTTTTTTTAGAAATTTGTTAATTGACCTAGAGACTTCGGAATGATGCGGAACTAGTTCTTTTGTGTTCCTTTAGTTCTCCTGATCATAACCATGACCTCAAACATAATTTTTACCTAATTGGTGATTTTTTCAACGCGATGGAAGATTTATCAAGCACATTTATTTTAAAAAATTCATTAAACGAAACCAATGAGGTAAAAATTATGTTTGAGGGCGTGATTATGATCAGGAGAATAAAATGAACACATAGGAACTAGTTTCGTATCATTCATAGGTCTCTAGGTCTATCAACCAATTTTAAATTTTTTCTATTTTTCTAAAATTAAAAATTAATGTTTTACGATGAATTCCTCGGATTCTTCGCCAAATTGCGACGAATCAGAGAAATTTGTCGCAAACCATTAATTATTATTATTTTTTTTTCAAAAATGGTTAATGGGCCTAGAGACCTCGGAATCACACGAAACCAGTTCCTATGTATTTCTTTAGTTCTTCTGATAATAACCATGCTCTCAAACATAAACTTCACAAAATTGGTAATTTTTGTTCGGTTATTTTTTTAACACGAATATGTTGTAAAAATATAAATCATGTTTAAAAAATTATCACTTTTGTCAAAATTATGTTTGAGGGCATAGATATGATTAAAAGAACTATACGAACACATAGGAACTGGTTTCGTTTCATTCCGAGCTCAACGATTTCTAAACAAAATTTATTTGGCTATTTAAAAATAGGTCAAATCTACGACGAATTCTAAAATTCGTCGCAAATTCTGCGATGAATTCAAAAATTCGTCGCAAATTCTGTGACGAATTAATTATTCGTCACAAATTCTGCAACGAATTAATTATTCGTCACATATTTGGGACGAATATTTAATTTCGTCGTAAAATTGCAATGAATTTGGCGACGAAAAAGATTTTTTTGCTAATTTGCGATGAAATTATTTCATTACCAATTTTGTTGCTATTTTGTGACGATTCATGTTTTTATTGCAAAATTTATCGTAAATTTGCGATGAAAAATTTTGTCATAAAATTTCATCCTTGAATAATTTTTTTTTGTAGGGTAAGGATTGAAGGCTTAGTGAAGTGGATTCTAGAGCAAATAACATATCAATAACATTTGTTTTATTTCCACGACACATTTACTCTAACACATATGAACACCCACAAACACTTACAAGCAACTAACAAAATTGAGCAAGAAATAAATGTAGGATCAGTGATGGTCAAAGTAAACAAAGGGAGGATAGAGAGTGTTCGTTTTTTTTTATAAAACGCAACTCAAACAAATCGATATATATATATATATATATATATATAATATGATTAATTAGATCGGATAACGTCAGATTTGGAATGATCAATTTGATCCCATAAAATTTTTTTATCGGTCATCAGAGTAAATCGGAAAGCGTTAATAAAGACTCATCCAAATGACCAATATTTTTAGGCCTCTTTTTTATTGGAGAAAAAATTCCCTATAATACACTGTAGCTAAAATTTAAACTTTAAATTTTTTAATTATTTATTAGACGGCATAATTATTACACTATTATCCCGACGACAAACCAATCGATATATACAATATGCATGTGTGATCAATCAAAATGAAAAATAATGCAACATAAATTAAATAAATAAAGAATTACAAAGCTAACACAATTGCATCATGTGATTCAATGACATTACCTCCACATCTAACATGTGTTCAAAATGCAACAGGGTGGAGGTAGAATTTTAATTCCGTATAGGCAATAATCTAATATAATTATTAAAGAAAAATAATATAAAATCTTATAATTATAAAGTACCATAAAATAATTATCTTACTATTATTTTTTGAGCCTTTATATTTTGAAACATTTGTATAATCATTATCACCAAAACTCTAAAACCTTTAAATTCTATTATCACAACAAAACTATAATACAATCAATTGAGGTATTGAGACGGATACGATAATCATTTCACATTTACTTTGACTGTTTGTGCAAAATTAATTGAATGTTCTCATCTTAATTTATCAAAATTTCACAATTCATTCGAATTTTATGATGTTCACTGTCATGCACCTATCCTTACCCTTCCAATTTGTGTATTCTTTGCTAACAAAAGTCTCCCCTCCTACTTGTTTTTGCTTAGTTATCTCAAAGAGATAACAATACAAATAATATACAACATTTTTTTTATACTATATTTCAATCAATCATCAAATTTCTTAAACTATGAAGGATGAACCGTTTAAATTGACTTACTCCAAATTTTGATTTTGAGAATTCATAACATACCCTTTTGCAATCCTTCCAACTTGATCCCTAATATTAACATTCTAAGCACAAATAGTCCAGATCTGCCGGTAGCACAAATTGCTACATTTAAAACCATTTTCGTTTCCTTCAGGATGTTTGAGCCCTTGCATAATCTAATATTCACTAGAATTCCAAGTCTCAAATCTCCTCCTACCACCCTCCAATATCTCCAACGTAGCCTGATGCAGCAATTACAAGTGACAATGCCATGGCTTCTCTTACTCTCCAGTCAGCCTGCTTCTCTCTATGCTTATATTCTGTAATCCAACCTTGTCATGCTGTTAGGCAAGGTTATATGAGTGATCCCCATACGGTGGTCTCCACAATCTGATGCTGCTCTGCCCTACAAATTCCAAGCAACAAAGTGCAACATTTTGTCCATCGTCGAGTCGTAGGAAAACGACCCCCAAAAGTTTGCCATGGATTCAGTAGAGGAGAGTGTTTGTGTTCCTACTCCTAAATTACTAGTTGGTGTTTCACTTGATGGTAGAGCAAGCTCGCAGCTGCTCACATGGGCTGTAACCGTTGCTCATCCAAATGACGGTACCATTGTGCCTTGCATGTTCTCGGTTAGTATCAGTTGGCACTTGGCACATCAAGTTCACCCTTAACGGGCAGTTGTATAAGATTGTGAATTTTTTGTTGATTCCAACGAGTGTAGCAGTCGGGAAAGAAGAGAAGAGGCTGAGTTATGATAATAGCATGTTTCGCGAGGCTAAGGCTTTTGTGATCTTTGCTCTTGGAGAGTTTGATGAGATTTACCAAACTAAACAGGTAATGAGATGCTAAAATGGATATCTATTGTGTTATGTTTCAGGTGAGGCTGGAGGCAAAGGTGAGGGCTAATTCCAGCATTGGAAGAGGACTCGCTGATGAAGCAAAATACTAAATGAGGCCAGCTTCCTTGTTCTTGGCAGGTCAAGGAACTTACCAAGAAGGTGAGTCCTGTTACAGCATGCAAGTAACAAATAGCATAATCTTCCTCAAACTTTAGGCCTTAGAAACTTAATTTGGCATCTCTAATTCGAAGTACAGGAACTTAATTTTTTCGGTAAATTATCGAACCATGTACCTAACTTTGCCTATTACCCAAATAAGGTACGTGATTTTGGAAATGATCAAATCATGTATCTCATACCGATTTTACCCTTTCGTAGATTCCGATTGTTTTTTTATGATTAAAAAATCTGATTGTTATACAAAAAATCGTTGCTCTTAATATATTATGTCAAATTGATGTTTAAAGGCTTAATGAACATATATGACTTGGTTCAATTTCATTTATAATTTTCTAGGTCCGTCAGCTGATTTTTTCGAAATTGAAATTTGATTTGTGTTAAAAAAAAAATCACTGCTCTCAATATATTATGTCAAATTGATGTTTGAGGGCATGAATATAATCAGGAGAATTAGATGAACCTATAGAAATTGGTTCTATGTCATACCGAACTCTCTAGGTCTATCAGTCGGTTTCGGCCATAATCAAATGATGGACCATCAGCTGATTTCAGCCAAATTTGGCACAATATTTGGGATTGAAAAGCGCTAGATGAGGGCGAATAACGCGTGTCACTTTTTCATGTTTTTTGAAGTACGTAGCGGAAATAGAAGTAATCAAAGGAACACATTTATTTTTATTTGGTTCACAGCCATTAGTCCAAGGTCCGCAGTCGTTGACCGCTTCCGATGGACAATCCACTAAAAATGTCCTTCTCTGAATAACAACTCAGAGACAAAGATCGGAGATGAAGATTTGTCTTTTACAAATGATAGGAACGGTAACAGGTTTATTGTTCCTTAAGAATCAAGTATAAGAAAAGATGAACAAAAACAAATACGAATTAATACTGACAACAGAATAGGTCCAGAGCAGAGTGTGATTGTCAGAAAAGTGTCCCGACATAGCATCAGCGTTTTTGGAGCAAGGCGGGAGCAAGAGAGCAATGAAAGAGTTGATTGTGAGTGGTGTTTTGAGGTTGTTGTTCGCAACTTCTTTTATAGCTCTCTCTAGTCGCCTCTCCGGTCGCCCGTATAATCCCCTAGGCGACCCTAGCTAGGCCTCATCATATCTGACTTTGTCGCGACTTATCCATCTTCGGTCACCCGTGTTATATTTGAGAGGTGTCCTAAGACAATCCCTTTAGATAATGTAACATTTACTAGATAAATAAGATTCATTATTTGAGTGTGCATTCTCTATGTATATAATTTGATCTTAAACTCAATTAATGAAGTTCACAATACAAAGCATAACATAAGAGAAATTATGATTGTATCACAATTAGTGGGAATATCTTAATGTGTAATTATGTGCGTATTAATATCTTCCCTAGTCGATGAATTAATAAGACTGTACATCATCAATTCTGTGAGACTGACATGTGTTATACTCCTTGGTTTAGCAAGCAGCCGATCCTTATTGGCTAAAAGCATTGGGAAGTTGAAAGTTAACATATGGATACTGGTTAAGGATAACTAGTTTATTGGATGTGACTTGCCATGAGATTTCATGTGGTACTATACATATTTATGAAGATTTCATTCCAACTCGAGTGTAAGTTTCCTTTGACTTGAGGTATTCAAGTCATCTTGATCATGGAGACTTATACTTTGACATCCTAAGTATACATCTCCTCGGAGGTGTGGACTCAGGATGATTGGGTATAAGTCAAAGTATCCGAACATATTTGAATAGCTCACAGAGGATTCACCACTCCTTTAATAAGGAGACATATACCCTATGATTACTTGTCAGAATTATTATTCATAAGTCTTTGGCCAAAACAGAACACGTCAAGAGAATGGTCTTCTTGGACAATGTGTTTGAGTAATTTCAATTTGTAGGATAAGGAATTACTACTTGGGCTAAGTGTGACGTAGTTAACCTAGTGGGGACTGACATGTAGAATATGAGTTTAGAATTGTTGAGTGAAAGGAACAGAAGCACGAATAACTATAGCTGCTGAAGGGTTTAGAATTATTATAGAATCAATTGTGATTTTTCGATTAATTGAGAATCATGATGTACTACTAGGTGTCAATTATGATTGATCCATAATTAATGATTAATTATGGACGACTGACAAAAATTGAGAACCTATAAGGTTATATGCACTATGAGTTTATCCAAAAAGCTTAAAACGAATTTGAGAATTAGATTCTCAGATCAAGAGATATTGAGTCTGGTTGGACCAGTCGAAGGGCAAATATGAAAGATATTTTTTCAGAAAGAAAGCGCGAATGGGTCACGTCTTTTGAAGACAAATTGGACCCTCTTTGGTTTAATTAAGAACCAAATTGATTTGGTTTTAATTAAAAGAGGTTTGGTTATTGAACTAAGGTGGTTTGGTTCTGAACGAAGCTGGTTTGGCCTTGAACCAAACTTAAGGCAAGCGGATCGGGTTGGCTTAATTGATATAGGTTTGAACTTATTTTTCAAACCCGGTAAGAAGTCTATATATATATATAGAAAGGAGAGAAAAATCTAATTGAATTGAACCCAAAACCTAATTAGATTAGGTTAAGGTTTTCTATCATCCTCTCTCCCTCCCTCTTTGCCGCTGCCAAAAGGAGAAAGGTTCTCCTTGTCGCCGGCCAAGGCAAGCCACCACTGCTTGGCAAGGGTTTGAGCTGGCCAAAGATAGCTATTGTTGGACTTGTTGCCACCGCCCGAAGGGGCTGCTACTCCCGCCAGCCAACTAGCAAAGGTTGTTGATCATGCTTCTATCGCTGGCAAACCAGAAAGGTGTTGCTCTGGACAGAAGTTGCTGCCATCCAGCAAGCTTCCTCCGTCGATGGTGGCTGCTCTGCCGCCTAGCCAAGCTTGTTGTTCTCGCCGATTGAGAAGCTGTGCCGCCAGACTTGCTGCTCTGGAAGAAAGGCTGCTGCTACTCCTCTTTGTGTCGTCAACAGCAGGTGGCTGCTGCCCCCCTTGAGCCACCGACAGTAGGTGGCTGCTGCCCCTCTTGCGTCGCCGAAATAGCAAAGGTTGTTGTTTCGGCCAAGGATGTTGTGGCAAAGGCTGCTGCACTTCTTTCAGCCACTGTTCAACCCACTTCCGACTGCCCAAGGTTTTGTTTCGGCAAGAAATAGTTGCTGTCGGAATGTTGCCGTCACTGGACCTACAGTCCCTCGCCGGCAGTGAGGTTCTAGTGATCGGACAGCAGCCATACGACTGTCGTCCATCTTGATTGGTATTGTCGGGATGCCTTGTGTCGTCCGGTACCGAGTCGAGATGTGATACTTCTCTCAGATTGCTTCGTCTACCCCCTCGGCTAGTACCGAAGCGGAGATACGACTCATGACTTAGCGAAGTAACCTCAAGGATAACTCGATGTGGATATGAGTAGAGGCAATCTTCATTAAGCTTGTTCGTTGATTCCGATAGAGGCTAGTCTTGCGAGGCTAGCAAACGCTCTCTACAAGGTTCGATTACGAACTAGCATGTATAATTCCTAAACGAACACTTTGATCCATGTGTGTATTTTGTATGTGTTGATGCGTGTGTTGTAATAATTTAGATTATTATTTCGCTTCCGCTGCTTGTTTTACGAAAACAAATTTTAAAAGATGGATCTAGCAACCCAACAGTGGTATCAAAGTCACTTGCACTTTGACATAGATCAGAGATCTGTGTTCTCATGCATAGGTTGTCGTAAATATCATTTATGGAAATTTGGAAAATTTTGGATAAGGAAATTCTTTCCTAATCCGATATGGAAATTTTTAATTTTGGAAAATATTTCCTAATGTGTTAGGAAAATCCAATTTTGGAAAGGGTTTCCTAAGTTGTTAGGAAATTTCCAATTTTGGAAAATATTTCCTAATGTGTTAGGAAAATCCAATTTTGGAAAGAGTTTCCTAATTTATTAGGAAATTTCCAATCTTGGAAAATATTTTCTAATGTGTTAGGAAATTCAATCTTGGAAAAATATTTCCTAATGTGTTAGGAAATTCAATCATAGAAAAATATTTCCTAATGTGTTAGGAAATCCAATCATGAAAAAATATTTCCTAATGTGTTAGGAAATCTAATCTTAAAATTTATTTCCTAATTTGTTAGGAAGTCCACTTTTAGAAATTATTTCCTAATTTAATTAGGAACTTCCTAACATGGAAATTGTTTCCTAATCAAATATTGAATTAGATTTGAAAATTATTTCCTAATCTAATTAAGAGATCTTGATTTATAGAAATTAAATCCTTTATAATATTTGATTTCCTAATTGATGACAATTATGCCATGATTGAATGCCATGATTGATGTCATGATTTATGTCATGATAGATGCCATAATTTATGCCATGATTATGTGATTTCATGTATAGAGTTTACTAACTTTGCATGAAATAGATGAGACCTTAATAAATAATAATAAATACCTTATTTAAATCTTAAAGCTTACACCTTCCATTAATATGGTAAAAATCAGAGTTTAATTTCTTGCTTGGGTTGTTGGACTCTTTCCAAGCTCAACTTGAAATTAGATATGTTTAGACCATTAAGATATGATCTCACGATTAATGGGTCGACTTTAACTTGAATGATTGATTTGTTAGACTCTCTCCAAGATCAATGTGGATAGGAGTGAAGTTGGATGATATGCATATAATGTATATGTGTTAATGAGTTAACAACCCGATATTTATGCAAATATCAATCAGTTGATAGTATAATGCGATAGTTACGATATATAATTGGTATAGTCGATACTTATCACTAGAACTAAGAATGACTTGTTGGACTCTCTCCAAGGTTATTTCTATCTATAGTGGATATCAACTCATTTGGAGAAAACCTATCATCTCCCAAATTCAAAGTAAGAGCTCTTGAATTTGAAAAGCAAGTGGGATTCCTTTGTGTATGTGAATTGTTTGCGTTACACATATTAATTCATCTCTCTTGTATGCTCAATTTTGTATTTCTAGTTTATTAGAATCAAAAATTTTCTTTGTATTTGCGCTCGACCTTGGAAATAACCAAATTGACAGGGCTGAACTTCTTGGATTGACTTCGCAACTTGAGAATTGTTCTCAAGGCCAAGAAAGAAGAAACGACAAGATTTATCTTGAGTCTACGAGGAAGAGAAAGTCATCCGATGCCATATCTCTTTCAGATATCTTCAAGATTGAAAGTCACGCTATATTTTCAAACACTTGAGTATTGGATATCAGGTGTGCCTCACATATATATAATGACATAAGTGGGCCTAAAGAATAGTAGATGACTAGATGATCAATTAGCTTCCTACACATGGTGTTGTCACCTTAGCCATATAAGTAAGAAACACATGTCTAAATTGCAAAAATTGCACAAGTTTGCAATTTCAGAATCTTTTGAATTGAATTTATTTTATACATGCATTTCATGCTCAAAAGACAAGATGACTAAGTTAAATTTTAATAGAAAAGGTGAACGAGAGAATGATGTATTGACCCTTATACATACCAATGTATGTGGACCCATGTCAACTCACGCACGAGGAGGTTATAACTACTTCATTACCTTTATTGATCATCACTCATGATTCAGATATGCGTATCTGTTAAGATACAAGTCTGAGGCCTTTGAAAAGTTCAAAGAATTTAAACATGAAGTAGACAAATAACTTGGTGAAAGTATTAAAATACTTTGATCGGATTGAAGTGGTGAATACTTAAGTCAAGAGTTTCAAGATTATCTCAGAGACAATGTGATATTGTCTCAATGGACTCCGTCTTACACGTCACAACATAATAGTGTGTTAGAATGATGAAACCGAACCTTGTTGGACATGGTTAGGTCAATAATGAATCATGCAAGTCTTCCCAAATCCTTTTGGGGTTACGCAATCGAGACAATTATTTACTTGCTAAACAGAGTCTGGACAAAGGCAATCTCTATTACTCCATTGGAGATATGGACTAGTAAGAAATCTCATTTATCTTATTTGAAGATATGAGGTTGTCCTGCTTGTGTGAAAAAGACTATATCAGATAATCTAGATGCTAAGTCTGATAAGTGTATTTATTTGTTATTCTAAAAAAACTAGAGGTTACCAATTCTATCATCCCTTGGAACAAAAGGTATTTACTTTAAAGCATGTTGTATTTCTAGAGAAAGAGTTTCTCTTGCAAAAAAAATAGTGGGAGTGAGGTTGAACTAAGGGTAGTTCAAGAGACTCCAATAGACACAGAAGAGATGCCTAAACAAGACCCACAACTAATTACTCATAGGGATGAAGTAATAGCTGAACCTATTGATACACTGCTACTTCATATATCTAGTAGGGCACGTCTAATTCCCAAGAGATATGAATTTCTTATAAGTGAATCGAGACATGTGTTACTCATTGAGGATGAGGAGCCTACTAGTTATGAAGAAATTCTGAAAAATTCAAAAAGAGACTCATGGTTGAAAGTCATGAAATCGAAAATGGATTCCAAGTATAAAAACTAAGTTTGGAACTTGGTGGACTCACCCAAAGGTATAACACCTATTGGGTACAAGTGAGTTTTTAAGAAGTAAACTAATATGGATGATAATTTGATTACCATAAAACAAGATTGGTGGAGAAAGACTATTGTCAAAACATGATATTGACTATGACGAGACCTTCTCACTAGTGACTTTGCTTAAATCCATTCGGATACTCCTCATTATGATTATGAGATATGACAGATGGATGTGAAAATAACTTTCTTTAAAAGGAACCTATTTGAGGATGTGTATATGATACAACCCGAGGGTTTCACATCTATTGACAAAAATGAAGTATGCAAGCTTCAACGGTTCATTCATGGGCTAAAGCAAGCATCCAAGAATATCCATTAATGTTTGATTTCTCACAAAATTCAGATAAACCCTACATATACATGAAGGCTAGTGGGAGTACGGTCGTGTTCCTAGTGTTATATGTTGATGACATATTACTTATAGGAAATAATGTGTCCGTTCTACAGTCAATTAAAGTTTGGTCGTCCAAGACATTCTCCATGAAAGGCATGAGAGAAGCAACCTATATTCATGGGATTAAGATCTATAGAGATAGATCGAAAAAAGTTACTTAGTTTTTCACAGTCTACATTCATTGATAAAATGCTAAAATGATTTAGCATGGAAGAATCCAAGAAAGGTTATCTTCCCATGAGACATGCGATTCGTCTATGTGCCCAAGCACACAAGACGAGAGGATTCATATGAGTCAGATCTCATATGCGTCAGCTATAAGATCAATCATGCATGCTATGTTATGTATGTGGCCTGGAATATCGTACGCTCTGAAGTGTCATGAGCAGATATCAATCAGATCCAAGCATGGATCGTTGGCTGGCTGTCAAGACAATCCTTATGTACTTGAGAAGAACTGAGGATTTGTACTTGGTATATGGAAGGAGAGATATGATTATATGTGGGTATATTGATGTTAGTTTCTAGACAGACAAGGATGATTCCAAGTCTCAGTCTGGATATATATTCACCTTAAATGGAGGCAGCAATAAGTGGGAAAGGTTCCAAGCAAGAAACTGTTGTAGATTTTACCATTGAGGCGAAAAACATTGCAGCTTCTAAAGCAACTAAGGAAGCAGTTTGGATCGAGAAGTTCGTCACTGAACTTGGATGGGGTTTTGAGCATTATTAAAACATTACCAGTTTACTATGACAACAATGAGTCCATTGAATAGTTCAAGGAACCCAGGTCTCATTGATGTGGTGCAAACTGCAAGTGCACGACCGTCATCAAATAATAAAATATCGAATCCACAGGGATTGGTGACTAAGTACTAATCTACTAAACAAATGTAATTGTGAGGTTTGAGTTAGCAAGAGCAAGGGATCTAAGGAGAAAAATCAGAGAATATGGTGAGGAAAGAGTATTGAGTGAGATGAGAGAAGAGAAAGGAGAGTGATTTGAGAGAATTCGATGGGAGAAATGATTCTAGGATTTCAGTTTCACCACAATGATTGTAAACACCTAATCTATGTTTGGTTTCCTATCCTCGATGGTTATTTATGTAGGTAGACTATCGTATGATATCTGATGTGAACTTTCAGAACTACACCGGCATATCTATTCTAATTCGTCGTCTACTTTTAGAGTGATAGAACTGAGAGATTATTTTCTTAAGGAAATCTCTGTCATGTGATCGCACAACCCGCGAGTTGTCTTCTCTTACTGCGTGCCGACGAATTGAAACCAATCCATTAAGTTATATGATAGTCTATTGTTTCTCGTGGCATACCGATCTACTTTCGTAGGCGACTCTTCATGTCTCAGGTTTCTATGGGTCAGAAGATTGGATTCTCCTTTCGGTTCATTCCGAAATCCTCGTGATCTAATCATCGGTGACCTGTTGGGACTTCCCGTTGTTCAATATTTGGTCAACCTTGACTTATTAGGACTTTTTTTACTCATGTCAAGTGTCTGGTCCTCCCTAACCCACTTGGATTTCCCCTTGCCTAACCTCAGTTAGGATTTTTCCTTGGCTAACCTCAGTTAGGACTTTCGATCACCAAGTGTCTGGTCCTCCCTGACTCACTTAGACTTTGCCCTTGTCAACCTTCTCATTGGACTTTATCATGCCTAACATCAGTTAGGACTTTCCCTTGCCTAATCTAAGTTAGGTCTTCCATTGCTTAGTCTCACTAGGTCTTTCCTCTTGCCTAACCTCAATTAAGACTTTTCTTGCCTAACATCAGTTATGACTTTCCCTTGCCTAACCTCAGTTAGGTCTTCCACTGCCTAGTCCCATTAAGTCTTTCCTATTGCCTAACCTCAGTTAAGACTTTTTCTTGCCTAACCTCAGTTAAGACTTTCCCAAATCAAGTATTCGGTCCTCCCTTGACCTACTTGATTTCTCTCTCACATATTGTCAAACATCGAAACACAAGTTCGAGCTAACCCGAGTTTAGTCAACTTATTCAACCTTGACCCGAGAACGATTGCACCAACAAGCACTTCAAGAATGTAAACTCAAAAAATAAATCATCCTCTACATTCAAAAACTACAATTCTTCTATTCCTCTCTCCGACTCTGTGCTTAAAAGACGACAAGACGTTGCTCGTGCGACCGAGGAAGATCCAGGAGGGGTGCGTTGTGCTCAAGACTTCCGGACCGCGACTATGAATTTGTTTGTTCTTATTACAAGTTGTATTTCATTTTATATTTCTTGTGCTTGTATTCAATTTGTAAATGATTTTTCCGCCTCCGAAAAAGTTCTGGAAAGGAGAATATCTAGTGGACAGGCGCCTCCGATACTTATGCCTTGGATGTACTGATCTTGGGAGGTCGAGAACCATGTAAATCTGTGTGTCTTTTCGTAATTATTTTTATTTCCACTGCAACAACTAACTTTAATAGAAAGTTGACAAAACGAAAAGAAAGTGAAGAATCGATATTCACCCCCCTCTATCAATCACACTGATCCTATAATTAGTATCAGTGTAAGGTTGCTCTAAAAAGGCTTAACAATCCTTCGAGTGTTTGTTGTTCTCTTTCTTTTCTTCGAACAAATTTTTGTATACCGTACTACTTACCCCAAGACGAAATCTTGGAATATCTGATTAAGTTTTCTTTAATAGTTCAAATGGTGCATAAGGAAATACTTGGACGAAACATCTACAACCTTCCACCATACGATATGGATAGATTCAAGTTGTGGAGGTCACCGATTGAAAGTTCAATATGATGCGTGACTTCGACTGCGGCATAGCATCGAAGAAATCTATCCAAAATTCGGAAGCAAACAAAAAAGTAATAAAGTTAATTTCAGAATTATTGCTTGATAAAATTATATGCAGAATTAGAGAGTTCAAATATGCCCACGACTTTTGAACCCGGCTAAACGAACTTCATGAGGATTTGTCAAAACTAGAAATTCAAGTCGAACTCAACTCCAAATCTGAGTTCAAATCTACAACAAAAAAGTCTACGGAACTAAGAATTACGCATAAGGTTAGTACATTTTACCAAAATGCACCAATTACTGAAAATATATTTGATAATTTAAATTTTTCTGAAAATATGCATGATAATTCTTATACATCTAGAAATTCTCATAAAAGTCCTCATAATTTTTATTCTCCTTGGAAAATAGTAAAAATGTAGATTTAATTATTCTAGAAAATGAAAATAAAAATTCAAATTATAAAAATGATCAAGTCAACATATTTAACATAGATAATCTAGATAAAATCAACTTGAAAATTTCTACCAAAAGAAAATTTCAAACTTAGATAAGATAAATTTAATTAATTCAAAATAAAAAACTAATAAAGAATTAAATATTAAGAATGATAGCTTAAATAAAACTAATTCTTCCAATTTAATTAATTCAAATTTAAAAGATAAAAAAAAGATAAATCTAAAGATAAATTCAAACACTAGGATAAAATTAAAATTAAATCATGAAAATTCTAAAATATATGAAGATAAAAGCTTAATTAATAAAAAGATAATTTCGAAATTTAATATTAAAAATTAAAATAATCTAAATATGATAAAACTAAATCCTAATAATTCAAAATTAAATTAAAAAATGGAAATAAATTCCAAAAATTCAGATAAGATAAGTTCAGATAATAAGGAGATAAATACGAAAATAAAAATTAAAAACTATAATTTAAATATTATAAATTAGAAAAATCTGATAAGATAAGGATAAATTCTAAAATTTTGAAATTAAATCTAAAAAAACCAAAATTAAATCCTAAAATTCAAGAAAATAAACCCACTAATATTAACAAGTCAAATTTAAATTTAATACAATAAATTAAAATCACAAAAAAGAATTAAATCTAATCCTAAAAACATAAATTAAAAGAAAAATCTTTAATAAAATTTAAAATTTAAAATAATCTAATCAAACAAGTAAGACTAAATCAATAGTATGTACCTAAATATGACATTCATTACTTAAACAAAAATCATAAAACCTATGATTAAGGGGAGGTGGCAATTTAATTATAACCTTAACAAGGTAACTTGCATGCTTACCTATTTAATACTTAGGATTAGAAAGGTTGAAAACAAAACAATAAGTTATTTCTCACCGGGTCAATAGTATAAAAAAAATTAGTAAGATCGTAGTTTAGGAAACCTCTATCAAAAGCATATTTAGAAAGAATTATACGTATTCGACCCGATACAATCAGTTTAGCAAAACTAGCTTAAGCTACCATTGTTCAATCTGAACTAGTTAAATCAAGATTTAATATTAAGTTCCTTAGGACAGGACTAATTGGGAAAGTTTTGTCTTAGGCATATGATTATTAATTTAATAATATCCACGTGACTCATCACAGCCTAGAAGTTTATCCTAAAAAAATTTGTTTGGTGGACCAAAAGCTAAATCTGAATCTAACACAAGTAAAAAATATCTCAAATTAATAACTTAATCTTAACACATCTCATAAAATTATAAGATTATCCGGGTTGAAAAATTAGATCGGTTGAGATGAATAAGACAAACAAAAATTAAATATTTAATTAATCTTCTAAAAACCTTTTTAAAAATCATTAAAAAAACTTTTTTAAAAAATATATTTTGAAAACCTTTTAAAAATAATTTTAAAACCTTTTAAAAAATATTTTTTAAATGTTTTAAAAATTATTTAAAAAAAAACCTTTGAAAAATTATTTTAAAAAACTTTTAAAAATAAATTTAAAAACCTTTAAACAAATTATTTTAAAAACCTTTAAAAATTATGTTAAAAGCCTTTTAAAAAATTTATTTAAAAATAAATTTAAAAACCTTTTAAACTAATTAACAAACCAAACTTAAACTAATTTAGTAAACTAAAAACTTAAGTAAGTAAATTAATCTAATTTACTTATCTGAAATTAATCAATCTAATGTAATTCATCAATTAATCATTAATTAATAATGAAAATAATCAAAATTAAGCAATTTAATTAAACCAAAAATAATTAGTTTAATACCTAATTAATTTTAACTTAATTAATTCGAAATTAAGTTTAACTTAATTAATTTTAAACTTAAATTCTTAATTTTGACTTAATTAATTACTCTTAAATTAATATAAAATTAATCTTTATACGAAATCAATATTAAACTTAATCTTAACAAATTGAGTAATACAAAATGAATTCTGATCTTAATAATAATTTTAAAATTTTAAATAATAATTATCCAAATAAAACAAATTCAAAAGACCAAATTACAAATAAAATAAACTCCACAAATCTAAATTAAATCTGAAAAAAATCGAAAATAAATCTTAGAAATTCAGAAGATAAAAGTTCAAATTTTAATTATGCCAATTCAAATTTAAATGACAACAATATGAATTTAATTTATTATAATAAAGTATCATGAAACAATGAATAATTTGAAAAATACAAAATAAATCCGAAAATTTTGAAATTAAATACCATAATTCAATAAAATAAATCTACAAATTTTAACAAAATCAAATCTAAATTTTAAAAAATATGAAATCAAATTGTAAAACCAATTATCATAATGTACTTTATAATTATGGAACTAATTAATAAAATTTTACTCAATGAAATAATTAATTAATAAAAAAAACAAATTCCGTCAAAGTGGGTTGACACATTCATGGTTCACATGAAATATATCAAATCGAGAATTTAATACATTATTAGAAATCAACTATAAAATTGTTTGAGTTGTTTGACACATGCATACTTGTCATGCCCATGCATATGCTTAATTCTTATTTATAAATGTCATGTCATACATGCTAGTCTTTTCTTACTTAATCTAGAATGGCCAAATAGAAAAATGATTATTTGACACTTGCCCAACTTATTACCAGGGTGGGGCAAGATGATAATACGCTAAAGAAGTTTGGTCTATGTAGTCAAGTAGAATAAGAAATACCTTATTTGATTTACTTAGCTAATTGGAACTAACTAAACTACCTTGTTACATCATAGACTAGCTAGACTAGAATTTTCAGCAAGGATATCAAATATTTAATTTCTTAAAAAGACTTTGTCTAAGAAAGTGGTCATTGCTCCGATACCCAAGAAGACCCCTATGCCTCACCATGGCTTAGAAGCCAATTTTTGAAATGTGTATTTAACTAACTGATGACTAAACCTAAATCTAACTCGAGGTCAAACAATTCTAAAATTCAAACTTAGATTTTAAATCAAGTAAAATTGAAAATCATTTCACAACACATATAAGGTTACCGTGATTGATTATATTGAGACATTTAGAATATGGTGAGATGACAAGGACCATTAAATTGAAAGATTTTCAAAACACAAA